>LPNX011025922.1:0-26281 GCA_001517045.1 Pseudotsuga menziesii
AATGTCTTAAGCATCGCTTTCCATTTTAAATAATTAACCAATTACGACAAATTATTAAATGATTGATAAGACATTATTAAATGAATGAGTAATTGAAGCTCCATCACTTAAGCGACGCTTAGGAGGATAGCCGTCGCTTAAGCGACGCTTGCAAGCCTAGCCGTCGCTTAAGCGACGCTTACAAGCCTAGCCGTCGCTTAAGCGACGCTAATCACCACCATTTCAAAAAAAAAAATTATCTTCCTGATTTTTGGCACTGTTAAAATAAAAAATCCACGCGCCGTCGGAAAAAACCGTCGGATTTTGGATCGAAATATAGTAGTGAGTAACATCGTAAGAGGAGACTGACACACAGGTAGGAGGTAAAACAATTTCATTCTTTCTTCACATGAAGAGATTGTTAAATTATGATAGGGAAATATGTTTTTAATATCACCAGTATAGATCCATCTAAAAGGGGATCTATCAAGCACCTAGAGGAATCAAATATAGGTGTAAACTTGGTTTAGGGTGGAGGTATTGAAAAAATGTGTAATTTAATGTTTATGGTTTTAGTTTATCTAATTTATATTATTTATATATTTGCAATTCTAAATAATTTTTATTTAATTTAATTCAACATGTTATTTTTTATAATATTTTATTGTTCTTTATAAAAGACATGTGTCAACTCTAGGATGAGCATGGATGTTATTTTTAATAATGTTTTATTATTCTTTATAAAGGACATGTGTCAACTCTAGGATGAGCATAGAAAGAGTTACACATCTCTCCCATACTAAACTGTAGAATGCATCTCTCCAGTTTAAATTAAGAAAAAACAAAATTATATTAAATTTAATAAATTTTCTATTAACTTAATAAATTATTTTCATGTACACAACATTTTTTTCCCTTATTACTAACTTGGTACCAAGGCCAAATCACACTCTGCAACTTGTGTAAAAGGAAAAATAATAAAAGTTAAAATTTATAAAATAAAATATTAAATCATGGTTTATTGAGAAGTGATATGAATTTTTAATAATTTTAATATTAATTATGAATATTTAAATTAAATTATTTTAATATTGAGCTTTTGTTGTTACCTCGTTTGTTACTAAATTGTATATGAAAATATAATTTAACAATAAAATAATTTTTTTAATTATTAATAAATTGTCTCTATTTTGTATTTTGGTTGTTGCATTCTAAACAAATAGATCACGAAAACCTTTGTATATGTTTTTTTTTCCAAAGTTTAAGTTGGAAAAAATAAATGTAAAGGAATTTTTATTGTTCACAATTTTCATTAGTGGTAGTTATTGTTCGCAATTTTTATTAGGTATTTTTTCTCAATAATAGTCCAAATCTTCACGTTGGTATGTTCGATCATGATATGTTTTAACTTCAATGTCTTAGCTCTTTGTCTCCTTGCTCATTCACCTTTTCAAATTTTGAAACAATATATTATGG
Source organism: Pseudotsuga menziesii (assembly GCA_001517045.1). Classification (NCBI taxonomy): domain Eukaryota; kingdom Viridiplantae; phylum Streptophyta; class Pinopsida; order Pinales; family Pinaceae; genus Pseudotsuga; species Pseudotsuga menziesii. The sequence goes on from LPNX011025922.1 coordinate 1,456, forward strand.
TAAATCACTTCAACAATTTGGTTTATAAAACTTTATCTTTGGTATGAGAGTGGAGAAAATTATATTTTGGTAAATCATTTTCTAAAAGTTTTAGTTGTTTAGTTAAGTTTTAACATGTTAAATTATAAATTAATTAATGAGAAATTTATTTCTAATTATTATAATATGTGAGTTTTTAGTTATTATAACAAATTTCAACATTAGAGTTTATATATTTGAAACATAAAAGTGTTTAAGAATAGTGCATATTGCCTATTATATAATCAATCTTTACACTTTAAGACTCAAAGAAAGGTCGATAATATTCTTGAATATATGTGTGTGCATGTTTTCCAAAAAATATAGGTAAAGAATTTTGATGTCAATGGTAGGAAAATATTTTTTCTTAAGTACTATTGATGTTATAAAAGCTCCTTTGACATTGAGTTGGAGAGAATTCTTTATTTCTAATTGATTCCATGATAGAACAATGGTTTTTTAATATAATTGAATAAACATGAATTTGATTATTTTCCAATCGTTTGATATGTTATGGATTTCATTCTTTAGAGATATGGGGATCAACCTAGATCGTAAATAATCCTCAACATAATAGAAGAAATAATATATTAACCTAAAAAATAAAAATACATGAGAGGGCCTCAATTTATAGGATTGGGGAGGCTAAACAAAACCAAAGAATAGCTGGGTGGTTGAGAGTGCCTACATGAGCTTACTACTCACACAAGATGAAATACCCATCACGTTCACTAAACCACTAGGACGAAGATCACTAGATAATGGCATGCATAGAACTTGTTGTAACTTAGCACTCAGTAGGAGACTTAACTCAGCAATTCCACTTTAGTTAATCCCCTCATCAAATTCCTTGCATGCCTGACTTTTCAGTTTTGCAGCAATCACAAGGTTCATTAACTTGGAAATATAATGTAGTGAGCCTCATGCTCAATTTGATGATATTTATAAGATTCCCTAGGTCTTTGGGACAACTTTGGAATTAAATGATCCACCTGCTCAATTCCCCCACCCAGGGAACATGAACACAATTTTAGGGATTTTGCTTCCTACAACAACTAGAAAGTGAAATGCTAGTGCTGCCACTTGTCAACCAACCTTCTACAACTGCTCATTTCTCCTAGTGGATCAGTGAACACTCTTTCAATAGTATCCTTCGGATATGTGTCTCTTCTATTTAATAATTAAAATAAATAAATATTCAATTACAGTCATTCTTGACCAACTTGGTCATAAAAAATTTACAATAAATTTAACATAATGTTTTTTTGAAATAAATAAAAATATTTATTTTTCAGTTCTAGGTGTGTTAGAGATGCGAGGGTTACAAGGGTAAAGGTCTTGCATAGCTTATGTAAGCTAATGAATTTTTAATCCTTGTATTATTGCAGGTGTTTTCAAAGAAAGGATTAACCCCCCTCCCCTTGCGCTCCAAAACAACTATCAAGCCTAAGGTAACAAACATCAAGGTGGCATAATAAAAAAACTAAGCTTGAAACACTGAGTACACTCTCTCAACTATAGAGTGCGGGTAAAAAATTTTAACCCAAAAGGAGGTAGGTGAGAAGTTAACGTTCCCACGTGAAAGGGCTCGTGGTGCCATCCAGCTGTAAGTAGTAAAATCTAAAAGGGTTAAACCCTAAGCGAAAGCCAAAGGTTTTGGTTTAATCTATGTTGATGATTTGTGAGGAGAGTCGAGGGCTCTCAGCTCTTTCAACACTCGACTCCGCGGACTCCAACATCACACTCCAACATTTTCATCACCACTCCAACAGTCTTTGACTCCATGCTTCGGCCCTTCGCACAAATGGGTAATTTGTTCCTTCGCAAAAAATTAGTTTTTCAGTTTGTTGTAATTTATTTTTATAATGTCGAAATGCCAAAAGTTTAACCTCTGCCCATTTTTTTCTTGGAAGGAGGTTTCGATGACTGATGTTTGGCTTGAAAGAGCTCGGGTTGAGGGTAACTGGCGTAAAAAAGGTTTTGGTAATACCTATAAGCCTTGGAACCCTATGGTCCTTGACAGTCTATGGTGTGAATGAAAGATGGAACAAAGTTTCCTTTTGGGTCTGTCTTCGTTTGGGAGATACAAGGGTTTCAACATGCCCCCTCTGTTTGCTGGTAAACGCTCTCGTTAATGGAAGAGATATAAGATTGTTTATAATCTTGCGGGCTAAGATAGGGTTTAAATTTTTTAAATCCCATTTTTTGGTTGCAGACCATGGAGTCTGCATGGGAAGTTGTATTACGATTGCTTTATTGAAAACTCTTACTATAAATTCAAAGTTTAAAGAAATACAGTCTCTATGATTTTTCGCTCCTATCTTGGTTTAATCCTTCGATTTGCTCTTGGTTCTACTCTGTAATTGATATATTATTTGTAAGCACTACTATGTATATTGGTTATTATCACTACTCTATTTATTAGTGCTACTTTGTATATTGTTTATTTTTTTATTAATATGTAAAATAAAAATGTTTACTTGGTTACGACTACTGCGTATAAGCTTTTGTTAAAAGGTTTCCATTCCGGTTTTTGAAAAGTTAACGACGTTTCTTGTTGATGATGAGTTAGGATGCCGGCATTGCCTTCACTATAGGTTTCAGATATTGAATAAATTCATGGAAAAAATACTTTACAGGCCTCGAAACCTCAACCTGTATTAGATAGGGAAATTTGTTTGATTTTACAGTTAGATTCGAAGCTGTTATTTCATTAATTTAAAGTGTTTAACCCTAAATCATTTTTATTTTGTAAATGATAAGCTTCTCGGTTGTGTGAAAATTGATATTGGGTAATTATTAAAACAATAAGCCTTTCGACTATGTGAAATTGATAGTGGGTAATTATTAAAACAATAAGCCTTTCAGCTGTGTGAAATTGATACTTGAGTAAATTATGAAAACGTTAAGCCTTTCGGCTATATGAAATTGATACTAGGTAAATATTAATATTCATATGTATTTTATTTTTATGGGTCTCGAACCCTCAGTTGGAAGCCATAGTGTTTTTAACTCTAAATCTATTGTTTCTTTGGCTGGTTATAAATTTTCATTTAGGGATTTACTGTGCTTAACTATGGCAAGCCCTAACTGTAAAAAGAATTCGTTATTTGGTTAAAAATGATGATATCTCTATTAAACCTCTTGTTTAATTCTGTATGAATGTATAAGAACACTAAAGAAATGCTAATCATTTACTAATTATGTAACTTAACATTAGATGAAGCTATATATATAATATAATACTATTTCTAAATAATAATAAAATATAGTCTACCATTTTTGCTATGAAAAACTGTTTAAGTAGTAGAATTCCTCTTAACTTATAATTTACAGGAATAAAAACTTTCATATTTTATTTCGAAACCAAATAATGTTTTTGGAAAATTTCCTCATTCATAAATTCTTTAAAAATAAACAGAAAACAAATTAAAGATAATAAACCAGAACAATATAGAACCTGTTAACTTTCAAAGTGGACAAACATCCAAAGAAGATCATTCCACCCAACCGTCTCCTAAAATAAGCCAATATTACTTGCTTTAGGACCCCTGAGCCTGTTCACTGAACCACCAGGACGAAGATACTGTGTAAAATCTTGTTTTTCCTGCTCTGTAACTTAGTAGTAATACTTGTAGTCAAACTCTAGCAACTCATTTTAGCTTTCCCCTCATCAAATTCCTCTTGTGTGCCTAACATTTCATTGTTCAACAATCACAAGGTTCTAGTCTCTAGAATGTAGTGATCCCCTTCTCATTCGATGGGTATATATGTGCTTTCCTAGGTCTTTTGGTCAGTTTTGCAATTTAATGAGCCACCTTCTCAATTCCTCCTTTCTTGGGATCATGACCAAAATTTCAAGGAAGTTGCCTCCTGCATCAACTAGAAAGTGAATATTGTTGCTGCCATTTGTCATTTTTTCCTTCTACACCAGATCATTCCTCCTAGTGGGTCAGTGAACACTCTTCAATAGTCTTCTTTGGATGGGCGTCTCTTCTTTTAATTATGAAATAATAAAATATTCAATTACAGTCATCTTTGACCATCCTTAGTCAACAACATAAAACTTTACAGTAACTTTTAAGGTAATGTATTTTCACAACATAAAAATGTTTTTAGTTCTAGGTGGGTTACAAACACCTCCTCTTAAGTTCAACATAATCCTCGATGTTGCTTAAATATCATCTGAGTCTTCATGGAACAAAATTGGATATGCTTCCTGCATATGACTCTCCAATTCCCAGGTTGCTTCATCTGAACTAAGGTGCTTCCATTACACCTTTACTTATCAAATGGTGTGATTCCAGAGAAAAATTTCTCTCTTGTCGAGGATACAATCTGGTTCCAACTAAAAATATCCTTCTGGTTTAACCTGGGCAACATTCCAATTGATTACATTAGTAGCATCATGTACATACTTTTTCAATATAGAAATATGAAATACATTATGTATTTTGAGATTAGGTGGAAAATCTAATTGGTAAGCCACTGGTACAAATCTTGAAAATATTCCAAATGGTCCACAATACCTAGGTGCTAATTTAGCACAACTCCCCAACTTAAAGGATCTTTTTCTGGGTTTTACCTTGACAAAAACATGCTCACCTACTTGGAATTCTTTCTGAGTTTTTTTAAGGTCTACATGACTCTTTTTTCTGTCCTGTGCAATTTTCAGATTGCTTTGTACATGTTTCACTGTTAGTTCCATTTCGTTTAAGAAGTCAGGTTCTAACATTAATCTGTCAACCAGATTACTCCATGAAATGGGAGTATTACACTTCCTACCATACAATATTTCGAAAGGACTAAGTTTAGTTGAAGCCTGATAATGATTGTTATAAGAAAACTCTACTAAGTGCATATATTCCTCCCATTTCTTTGGATGATCCCTAACATACATCCTTAACATATCTTCTAAAACTTGATTTACTTTTTCTATTTGTCCATCTGTTTGTGGATGATAAGCGGTACTAAAATTTAATTTAGTTTCCAATCCTTTAAACAATGGCTTCGATAAATTACCAGTAAACTTAGGATCCCTGTTAGAAATTATGTTCTTGGGAATTCCATGCAAATGAAAAAATTCCTTCATAAAAATATCAGTAATATTCAAAACCTTATAAGTAGTTTTAACGGGTATAAAATGAGCTTCCTTGCTAAGTTTGTCTACCACTACCATCACAAAATCATTTTTCTTTTGATTTTTAGGTAGTCATGTTATGAAATCAGTGTTGATAATTTCTCATTTCCAATTGGGATTGGTAATGGTTGCAAAAGGCCCGCTGGGTGTCGATGCTCGGCTTTAACCTGCTGGCATTCTATACACCTAGCTATATATTCAGCCACTTCATTTTTCATATTGGTCCAGAAATAGTCTTTTTTTAGCATTGTTATCATCTTTTGGTAACCAAGATGTCCGGAGTAAGGACTCTTATGTACTTCATTTAAGATCAACAATATAATTTCTGGTACATTGGGTACATATAATATGTTTTTATACAACATTAAATATTTTTCATTCAAACTAAAATCTGTTTTTATATTTTCAGATTCATTTTCTGTAACTTTTTCTCTTAAATTTTGATAATTTTTATCCATTCTTACTCCACATTCAAACTTATAGTCCAATTCTATTTTATAGATGCGAACAATGATTATAAAATTCATATTTTCATTTTTGCTTAAGGAATCAAACACCTTATTCTCTTTTCCTTTTATATGTTTGATCTCGAAATCATATTCTCTAAGGAAAGCTGACCATATTGCTTGCGTTGCGTTCAGATTTTATTGATCAAACAAGTATTTCAAACTTATGTTATCATACATTAATAAAAATCTTCTACTGATTAGATGGTGGCGCCACATTTTCCAGGCATGTATTACGGCAATGAATTTTAAATTGTAGGTAGCATAATTCTTTTCATTTATTTTTAACTTTCTTGATTCATATGCTATTACATGACCTTCTTGCGTTAACACTCCACCTAGGCCCTCATTGCATGCATCTGTGCATACAACGAAGTCCTTGGATGGAACCTTGGTTTTCTACATTATAGAGTGGTTGGAAACCCTGTTTGTCTGTGTTAAAGATTGGAACCCTATTTTCTTATGTCACCTTGTGATTTTCTCTTATGTGTACCCTGGTTTGGGTCTAGACTGTATGCAAGACTTAGGAGTTGAAGAGGTCCATAATTGGCTTGATAAACCTAGTGAAGAGAGGAACCTCGCAAAAGATAAGAGTGGTTGGTTAATTTTCTATGCACACCCTAAAGAGCATTGGAAGGGAAGGTATGGACCAAGGGACTATGTAACAGAGAAGGGGATACTTCCTTGTGTTGGTGTGTATGTATTGTGGATTCCACGCTAGATAGATCTTGCAAAGGTGTCCCTATCCCTGTGAATGAGCTCACTAGCTTAGCAATTCTTCCCTTCCACTGCCTTAGAAGTCTGATAAACCCAATCATAGATTGGCTTGACTAAACATCCTGATAAACCCAACTATTAGTTGGCTTAGATGAGTCTTGATGTGCATTTTGGCCATGTAGTCTACGTAGTATGATAAACCCAACTGAAGGTTGGCCTGGCTTTGTTTTGATGTGTTCTAGATATGTGTGAGCCTGATGTTCCCTAGCTCCTTATGGAAATCATGCCCAACTCGGGGGTGGCAGTTGAGAGATTGATGACCACAACTGGCCTATGGTTGGGTGGAATGTTGTAGTGCCATAGCTAGTTGCGGGACATCTTCATCTTCAAGATAAGTATTCTCTATATAAATTCTACAATGTATTTGTTTAAGAATTATTATGAATGTGTTGAATGCTTGCTAAAGATTCAAGTAGAGTTAGTTGTTGTTATGTTTCCTGCATTTTACATCTGCATATGATTTTGGATCCCAATGCATTTTGCTTAAGTTCATGGAGGCTAGAAGCTTGGTTATAGAGTCAAAATGCATCTGACTTAAGTGTTTCCACACCTCGAAATCCGCCCACGGAATGCAGAAGGTGGAAGGTGGAAATTAGAAAGTGGGAAGACAAAGGATAAAGGTAAGTATTTTTCAGATTTACACACACCAGAATCCGCCCGTGAAATGCGGAAGGTGGACGGCAGAAATAAAAAATCCAAATGTGAAGGTAAAGTGTTTTACAAATTCTGCTTCTTGGAGTCTGCCCACAGAATGCGGAAGGCAGAAAGTGAAAAGAGGAAAACGAACCAATCACTACGTCATAATTTGAGTTCCACCTGTGGAAAGCGGAAGGCGAAAGGTGAAAAGCGGGAAGGTAAGAATAATAGTGAGCGATTTATGGAGTTTCGCCCACCACAATCCACATTGATGAATGCAGAAGGGGGAAGGAGGAAGTCGGAAAGGGCCTGTGAAGGGAGGAAAGGACTTTTCTAGTTGTGAAAGGAATCTGTTAAGGGTGGAAGGAATGTTACAGAAGCATCTGAGCTTCAGAATGAATGATTTAGGATGTATGTGACCCATGACTGTGTTTAAAGGAGAAGAAATAATATTTTTTTTATTATGAATATCAGTCAGGTGTAAGGGTACGTTACAAAGTGGTATTAGAGCTATGGGTTTCAACCCTGTCACCTTTTGGGAACATCTAGTTCCGCTGCATTATGGAAAAATTGTGCTAACCATAAAAGTTTGTTTGGAATAAATAGTTTGCAGAAAGAAAACTGCAGCGAACCAGTCGATAGGTAATTTATAAATTTCTGAGATTATGGCACAGGTAACAATTGTGTTTATGAACACATTTTGCATAATCATAGTTACATCAAAATGTAACATTCCACCTAGTGCGACTTGGAAAAGTTAGTATTGGTTGGGACATGAGGATCAACACTAGGAATGATGCACATGTTCCCTATGATCTCGAGACATATTCCATGGGGGAGAATATATGGGTTGAGAATGTTGAGACAAAATCCAATGGTCCCTCAAATATTGCAGCCACCATGAGAATCCTAAGGGTGGGATTGAAAAGTTGTAGAGAAGACAATGAGAGGATTATTAAATCTCAAGAACAACAAAATCAGCTGAATGCATCCATTCTACAAAGTTTGATAGACATCCAAAAGAAGATAAACTCTTGGCATCAGACAACAAATCCAGAAAGAAGTGGGAATAGTGAAAAAAGGAATCCCTACAAGAGGTCCATCATCTCTAGAAAAAATTATTCTAGTGGATCATTTGACTTTGAAGAATCCATTAGGGGTTCAAGCTCTTCATCTCACAGGAATAAAAGAAAGAGGCGTTACCAGAATAGTTCACACGGCGAATTTAAGAAGGAAAAGCCTCCTACCTTTGATGGTGAGGTAAAATACGGTCAAGAAGATGTGGCTTGGCTTCTTGGAATGAGAAAGTATTTCCAAGTCCAAGACTACTTTGGAAATATGAAGGAAAGAGTAGCCATATTTAACTTAGGTGGAAGAGCATCTATACGGTGGGAGCACCACAGGCAAGTGAAGAAAATCAATGAAATAAAGATTGTGTGGAAGTAGTTCAAGAAGTATTTCAAGCAGAAGTAACTCTCTGACAGGTACTATGATGATAAGATTAAAGAGCTCCAAGAGATGAAATTGTGACAATTGACCATGAAAGAATATGCAAACAAATTCTTGGAACTGTTGAGGTTTGTCAGGTATATACGAGATGATAAAGTGAAATTTCAGCATTTTCTAAGTGGGTTCCTTGTGAAAAAGTATGTAATGTATTAGAGAAAGATGTTAAGACAAAATTTAGGAACGAAACCTTTAATCCAGAGACCAACTGCATTCTTCATCAGCATAGTTAGGCTCCAAATTGTCCATTGATGATATACATACCTCATGATTTGGGATTTTAGTTTTTAAATTCACACAGATATAAATGATGTAAGGATTTAGAGTTATCTGAATTTGAACAAATTGGAAGTAGCTGGAACATGACAAACTCCAAATCCAATCATGATCGTTTGCAAAGTCAATCAATAAATATAAGCCAAAAAACATTATAATTTTTGCCAAAAGAATTCAATAAAAATATATATATTTTTAAAATTAGTATGTCCTTGTATTGGCATCGATAGCAAAAAAATAGACATTTACAAAAAAAACCAAGCCCTGCCATTTTTGGGAAAGCAGGATTGCAAATTAGACTGGCAGTCTCTCTCGAAAGGAAAAAAGACTAACCTAGAATGATTGGTAGTTCTTCATAAGTCTCAGAAAACATTCTTCCATGAAAACATAAAAAGTAACCATTAATAGTAGTAGTTTTTAAAACAGAGAAAGAGTAAAACAAAGACGAAAAGAATAACATGGTCAATCAAACAATTGTTCATGAGGCTCGAGCTTCATGCCCAGTCTCCTGGCGAACTCAACCTGATTGTCCAAAATCCTGTGCAGGATGAGCACGATTTTGTCCCGCTGAAGAAGAATTTTTCCATGGTACTCGTCTTTTTCCACTAAAGTTTTTCCTAGGATAAACTTCTGTGACCATTGCAACTCCAGGAATTTCTGATACAGAGAGAGCCTTCCTTTGTAGGTTCTAGGATCAAGGAGTAAATCCCTAAATTCATTTTTTATCTCCTCAAGTTGCAAGCAAATTCCTTCCAACTCCACCTCTCTCTCTGCATTCTGGATGTTGGATTGCACTGACTCAAGAATCTCCCATTTATAATGTTTTCTCTTTTCCACAATCAGTTTTTGGAAATAGAGGGCTGGACTCATAGGCTTTGGCCTGACAATCCGAGGAGGGGAAGAAACAAAGCGGGAGCTCTTATGGTGAGGCATGATAACAGGCGAGACGGCTATCAGCAAGAGCCAAGAAAAAGAATCTTATTCAAGAAGCCGAAATAATAACATAAACATAAAATTTTTATTATGTTAACTTTGTAATATTATGATATCACATTGGATTGTTTCATTTAAGAAGTTCATTGCTGAACTGTCATTATATATTTTATGAATAACAACATTTATATATCCGATGATGGTGCTGGAAATAAAGGTTTAAGATAAATGAAAATGGACGGCATAGATCACATCCCGGAATCGAAAGATTTGCTATTTTCGATGCTTGATAATGGTGATCGCTATAATTATTAAGAAACATAAGATGAGTATACTCTTTATATGTAGTATGGTAAAGAAGCAGGGTACTCAAAACAAGGGCATATCGATACCATCATTAAGAAGGTATTGATGAAGTGACAAATGCCAAGTCCACACACCATGAGATCACTTGAAGCTGATGATAAGTGAGGTTGACGGTCACTTCTGCGATTAATATGACGACGTTATAACAGAAAGGGGTGGCGTTATGATTACATTAAGATATTTCAGTACGTTAAAGTGACCTTTCACGACCTTCGAGAGATGAGGGAATTATACACAAATCACATTAATCCCAAGATATAGATATACTACATCATGAGAATCCTGAACTCATAATAACATTTCTTGAGACTTATTCAATAAATAGGGCCTCCTACTAAGGAAAATATCATTTGGACCTCATTTATGGCTTTTTATGTGCATAAAAATTGGACCCGTGAGCGTCATTATTTCCCCTCTCATGGATGCCAAAGAAATAATTCCCAACATGGTGATATCAGAGGCTGGAATGGGAGGAGTTGGGAAGATAAGTTCGGAATCCTACTACTGATGCAAGGGCTTTATAGCTCCCTCATTCATCCTATAGTTTCTGGAGTGACGTGGGATTGGTGGATGAGAACACGCCAATTTTGATCGAGAGAAACAACTAAGTGGACTACAACCAACTGCAAATATGAGAAAAGATGCAAAAGCTATCTGCACCTAAACAAAGAATTTAATCTTGCTACACTGTTGGGGATTATCCAACATTTTGACCTATAACTGGTGCTTAAGAGTTTGGAATATGAAGGAATGAGCAATTTCACATTTTGTCATTTCATCTCTCGTTTGCTACCTTGCTTGTATTATGAAAATATTGATGATTGAGGCATTTTTTTTAGCTTATCCAACATTCTCATTGTGTATAAAGCACTCATGTCTAATTTTTTTACAATGAAAAATAAGTTCCTTGATATTAAATAATGAATGAAAGAGAACTCCGTTAATACGTTAATGATTTAGTTTTCAGCAAATTATGGAAATTCGCATTCTGCAACATGAAAATTTAATTGCAAACATGTAACTTCCGATTTCTGCATTCCACACAGCGGAAAGCAGAAGTTGAAAATAAAGAAATCAAAATTATGGAATCCACATATGCGGAAGTCGGGAATAGATTTTCTAAATGTAAATTTCGTAAATGTTAATTTCAAAAGTTTGATATTGTTGAAAATTTAAATTCATCAAATTATCGTGGACAAAGTTTCTTATATTTGAACTAAAAAAGTAATGAATTTCTACATTCCACAATTAGTACTTAGGAAAGCAGAAAGCGGAAAGTGGAAGAAAACATTTTTGCGAACAAAAACATCAAAGTTCCTATTTTCTCACTACGCAGTGCGGAAACCGAAAGTAAGAAAGATGAGAAAAAAAAAAGCGTTAATTTTATATGTTATATGTTATATGTTACATTTTAGTTTGGCATTTCTCCCTTCCGCATTCCGGACAACACAAAGCGGAAGTCGAAAAGAAATTTATTTGAACTAAAAACGTATCGAAGTTCTGCATTCCACATTTCATACTTCAGAAAGGGGAAACAAAAATCTGTGAAGAAAAACATCAAAGGTCCGATTTCTGCATTTTGCAGTGCAGAAATCGAAATTCGGAAAAATGAGAAAAAAAAGAAAAAATGACAAAGACTTTCTCAGATTCCACATTCCACACGATGGAAAGCAGAAGTTAGAAATAACGGAAAGTTAATTGCGAACATGTAAATTCCTATTTCTGCATTCCACACAATGGAAAGTGGAAGTCGGCAAGAAAGAAATGAAAATTCCGGAATCCACATAGGCGTAAGGCAAAAGTCGGACATAGCCTTTTCCTAAATATAAATTTTCTAAATGTTAATTTCAAAACTTTATATTATTGAAAAATTAATTTCGTCAAATTATCGTGGACAAAGTTTCTTATATTTAAACTAAAAATGTATCGAAGTTCTGCATTCCGTATGTCCGAAAGTGGAAGAAAAAAAGTTTGCGAAGAAAAACAACAAAGTTCATATTTCCACATTCCACAGTAGATAAACCAGCAGTCGAAAAAATGAGAAAAATGAAAAAAGGGACATAAACTTCTCCGGCTTCCGCAGTTTGCACGATGGAAAGCGAAAGTTGAATAGCAGGGAAAGTTAATTGCAAACATGTAACTTCCAATTTCCGCAATCTGCATAGCAGAAAATGGAGTCGGCAAGAAAGTATTATTGATGAAAAATGAAAATTCTGGAATCCACATAGGCGGAAGTTGGAAGTTGGGAATGAATTTTCCCGATGAGCTGAAAAAAATGCATCGCCACATTCCACACCATGGAAAGAGGAATGCGAAAGGTGGAAGCAGCCACTATTATAGTGGCCTTGCAACTTTAGGCTAAGCTCCTTACCTAAAACAAGTGCATCATAAAAATTGATACCTATCATTTTATTGACAAAGCATGAGTATTACACCATTTTGAAGCCACATAACCAATACAATTCATAATCCTTTTTCAATAGAGCAGGAATCACAGACAGTTAAAACAAACCAAGGGTGTTTCACCATCTCATAAGAAACATCTTCATTTAGCCTAAAAACTGATACCTATCATTTTATTGACATAGAATGAGTATTACAACATTATGAAGCCACATAACCAATACAAGTCACAGTCCTTTTGCAATAGAGCAGGAGTCATAGTCTCATAAGCAACATTTTTATTTAGCCAAAAAACTGATACTTATCATTTTATTGACATATCATGAGTATTACACCATTATGAAGTCACATAACCAATACAAGCCACAGTCCTTTTGCAACAGAGAAGGAGTCACAGTTAATTAAAACAGAGCAAGGGGGTTTCACCATCTCACAAGCAACATCTTCATTTACCCTAAAAATTGATACCTATCATTTTATTGACATAGCATGAGTATTACAACATTATGAAGCCACATAACCAATACAAGTCATTGTCCTTTTGCAACAGAGCATGAGTCATAGTCAATAAAAACATAGCAAGGGTGTTTCACCTATAATTGTATTGACATTTAAAACACCTCTTTAGACATATATCTATATACCATGAGTTAAATAGAATTGTGAAAATTTAAAGACAGTAACAGAACTTGTTTGTAAGGTCAAATGTGAGGCAAAAAATTTTCTACCACATTGAATATTCAAAACATTTAATTAGGGAGACTAAAGGAGTACCTGCAAATTTAACAAGGTGAGAAAACCTCTGTTGGAAACTGTCTAGTGTAAACGAAAAGCAACAAAATCAATATAAGCAAAGTAAAGGAAAAAAATAAGAAATAGTGGTTTCCTGAAGGCTTGTTTATATATGCAAAGCAAAGGTGGTTCAACAACAAATGTGGATAATAAATATTTTGCAGATTGTCATAAGGTGAGCCAAAATGAAGATATAGGCCCATGTCTGAATGAAATTAACATGTAGGCCCATTAATGGAGAAATAATGCATTGATGAACCATTAATGTGGATGAAGGGACATGGGAAAAGTGTATTCCATCGATTGAAGAAGTAGTGAAACAAAAAAACGACCAAATTGACCCCACAAACTGTGAGCCTAAAGCCACAAAAGCCGTCGATAAAATCTTAGCCTAAACCCACAAAAACTGCTAGACTAACTTTCGCAAAATTGTGGGAAGCTATGTCGAATTGAGAGAAATGAACTGCAGTGATGGACAGTGAAAACCTGCACAAAAAAATATGCCAGGACCGGTCATTTAGGCCAACAGATAGAAGTCTAGTGAAAATGCTCAAGCCACCTATTAGAAAAACACACTAAACACCAGTTGGGAAGAAGGATGCACAACTGGAAATCAATATATCAAGTCCATCAATCCATTCATGCGTAGCACTAGTCGTAACACAGAGGAAACCTGCAGTCTGTGGGATAGAAGTTTTGGAATCGAGATTAAAGAATCAGAGACCCAACTGAAGTGCAGTAAAAAAAAAACCAAAATTGATCAACATACGTGCATGAAAAAAAATGTAAGGACAATCAATCTATCATGCACAACAATAGCTGTAACAGGCAGCCATTTGGTCAGCAGGCGGCCTCATCTGTGACCTATTGAACAACACTTGCTCACCAGTTTCTATGTATATTTGGATATAGATAGAAAAATTGAAGAAGCGTATGGAGAAGAAAGAAATCAAAGGTAAAATCACCTTTTACCCAACACTTTACCAATTGAAATGGAAAAGTTCACAAAGGAACTGTGGTAATCGCGGAAATTGTAAAAATGAATTTATATGGAGTGCAAAGATTTATATAGATGTGAAAGTTGAAACTTTCACCACAACTTCTAGGAAAAGAGCGTGTAATTGCATACAGTGAAAGGAAGGGAAAGGACATGTCCAACTGTAAAGTAAGTGCTTCATCTACTTTAAATTAGTGGTCTTGGTGGCCCATCGCTAACAAAATATAATTTTTTGTTTGTAGGGTGAACACCCATGGCATACAACTTGACATGTATTCAAATAACAGAAAAAATGTACACCGAGATATCACATGGAGCCGAAGGAAGTGAATATGGTGTACGGTGTTTGTAATCCGACAAAGTGGCCCAACCCAAAAGTGTCAGTGCTCCACTTTCCACTAAGTTCCAACTATTTTCAACTAAGTCCTAACTATTAACATTGCAGGCCATGTTTACACCAATACTTATTTTCAATGTCGATTTTGTAAAATAATATTTTCAAAAATATATATATAATTTTTTTAATCTAAATTTTGGTAGGTGTTCACTCTATTTATGAACTTAAGTTGAAAAAAATGACAAATATGAAGCGTCATATTATTATTATCATAATCTTTTTTAAAAGTAAAAAATGATGGTCATTATTATTGTCATTGTGGTATTTTGACTTAATTTAAAAAAAAATGAAAAAACGAAATCTAAGATTCTAAATTAAAAAAATACTAAAAATCAAGAAATCTAAAATTTATGATAAATAATTACAACTCTAACTTCAAACTGTAATGGAAAAGAAATGTTTAACTTTATATGAAGATTAACGTTATTTCTAACTCTATTAAAGAATTCTCACATACATAAGAAACACCAATAAATAGAAGGAAATGCATAAAATATAGCACATTATTGAAATAACTAAAAACATGTTAACTTGTGCTGAATTGTGTTAGTAAAAGTGGGTTGTGTTGACATTTCCATCAAGGTTTGAATTTCTTAATTGCATGCTTGTCGTTATGTGCTTTTGTACTTGTGAAAATAAGGGGAGTCATGTGAAAGCCTAAGAGCTTTGGCAAAATAAATATCCCACTTGTTGTTTCTTAGGAAAAAGAGCTTCCATATAATGGGAAGACACTTTTATAAGTTGAAAGGAATTTTTTTAGTGAAAATAAAACTAAGAACACATTTATGTAATCTTAATGGATTCAAAATGTCAAAGTTGATTAACATAAGAGAGGTAAAGAGAGTCTATATTTATAGAAGTTATTCCAAGATGCCACAAGCTAGTCATATGCATCAAATATTGTCTTACATTGAATAATTGTTTCATATAAGATTGAGCAAACGATTTAAACATAGGAATAGGGACTCTAACTCTTCATATAAATATTTTGAGCATAAAGGCAAGTGACAGAGTCTTGACTTATTACTTGATTAAAAACCACTATAGATCCATCTTAAAGGTGGCTCTACCAAGCATCAAGATCCATCTTAAAGGTGGTTGTAACATCTCCAAATTCCGTAAATAATTTTTTTTTAAGTAATGGTATAACTATAATTTATAAAGGATAAAAGAATCCATACAATATCTCAGTTTTCTTTTAACATAAAGGATATAGTTACAACACATTAAAAAGTGACTTAGTTCTAACTGCAACAAAGTAATAACTAAAATCATATGATCTTTAAATGATGTCTAGTCTTTTATCCATTTAACATAAATGTATTTTTACGATGATATTATGCTGCGACTTATTATTACGACAACACTACTTTTCTTGTCGTCAAGTTTATGAAAGAATGTAATTTTTATTTCTATTGGTTAAAGTTGTTGTGCTTGATGGTTATGTTCTATATTTACTTGTTAACTTTCTTATGAAGTTAGGAGGATGGCTTCCATGTCTTACTAAGCTCTCGAGATAAACCAAAAATACTATGAACTTCTTGGAGGTGATGAAGTTTTGTGTTGGCCTACTTGCGTTAACTTATTATGAGTCCGCTAAGGGTATGCAAGGGCTAAACAAGACAAAATGGCACACAGTATCCTAAGTAAAAAGTAACCCAACACTACAACAAAATCCTATCATTAGCATCTCTTTTAGCTTCCTTTTTAGCATCCACTATCACTTTTAGTGTATTTTCATCATTGTTTGGACAAATTGGATGATTGTACACGAGATGATGCTTTTAAGGGCGTTATTTGTGTCCCTTTTTAAAAGTAGGCACTATTTTGGACTCAAATTTGCATCCCAATTAGCGTCCCCATTAGCATCCCACTTAGTGTCCCAATTAGCATCCCAAGTAGCGTCTCAATTAGCATCTCAATTAACATCCTATTTTAAAAGTTGGCTCTAATGTGGACGCTAATTAACATCCCAATTAACCTCCCTATTAGCATCCCAATTAGCATCACAATTATCATCCCAATTAGAATCCCAATTAAAGTTCAAATTAACATAAAAAAAAACATCCCATATAATGCCCAAAATAACCTCCAAAAAAACATCCTGAATAACATATCACCATATATTAATCTAGGGTTAGCGACATGAATTGTGCCATGAATTTTGGCAAGAAAAACATCCAACATAGCGTGAATTATAGAGCCAAGAATTGCACCTAGAAAACATCCAACATAGTGCCAAGTATAGAGCCAGCTATAGCGCCTGAAATAATGCCAGAAATTTTGAAAGGAACCGCGCTAGTAATTGCACTAGGTTTAGAGCTAGGAATTGTGTTTAGAAAATGTCTGACATAATGCCAAATATATTAATGTCAATGTCAATGATCATGATTCAGGTGATAGTACTTTTGGATCTTGATTTATCATAGTGGCACCTAAATGATCGTAATCATGGCACTTTTGGATCTTGATTAATCCTAATGAGGGGTAAATTATCTTAATGTCACCTAAATTTCTCTAATGGAATTTGAGTGTCCCCAACAACATTTGATAGACCCTAATGGAATCTGATTGGCCCTAACAACATGACGATGATGCATTACGATAATTATGATGGAGCGTGTGGATATGATTTGATAAGTATAATACTATATCATCCATTCTTGTGAGGTAGTAGGGCTCCTTGCTCATTATTATCACAATTATATTGGTGATGACATTGATGATGACTACGACGAAGACAATGATGTTGATTTATTGTATGATGATGATGACGATGTGGGTGTCAATGATGATTATGCATGTGGTATCACTTTTGGATTCTAATTGATTCTAATGGCACCTAAATGTCTGTAATGACATCTAAACGACCCTATTATCATCGAAATGACTATAACGACATATAAATGACCTTAAAAATTATATGACATGAACCCTAATGGCGATAGTTTGGCACCAGTAATTAAGGAATTGTTTTATGGAGTCATGCCTGCAACTAGAAGCCTTCAAGATTCTACCTGCATTAAAAAAATGAAAAAATTGGAAGTGCTATAAATGACAGGGATAATAGATGTCACCAATGAGTTTGTTAGTGAACTGCTCACTTATCTAGGCTGTGACTTGAAAGAGATTTCTCTATTTGGTTGTGGCTAAGTAGTTCAATTTCTTTAGTGTTTTAAATTAGTTAAGTTCAAATAACTTGGATAATGGAATATCTTTCAGAGCACATCTCGTGCTTACATTAGTTTGATACCTATGTTATTAAGGGTGTTTGTTGATCACTAGATAATTGCAATGTAGAAAGTTGATTGGTGGTTCCCTAAAATAAATAGGTATTCTGTGTTGTGCACCGAATGCTCTAATATTGGCCCTTTCTCTCTTGACTGGCACAACACTTGTCCACCTTGAAAATGGATGCAAATCACTTGAAACCTTATCATTAAAAATATGTTCATTCAGGTTAGTGAATGGTGCATAACTATTTCTAAGGGGTGTGAAGTAAAATTGTTGTAATCAACATTCTTGTTGAAAGTTTATGATAATGCTTCTTATGCATGTTATTATGATTATTGTTTAGTATACAGTTTAAACTAACCTTTATAAACCATATCCTGTTGATGCTTATATAAATCTTGCCATGACTAGAACAACCCTTATTTGTTGATGACTTTGATGCAAGAAGCATCCAATACCAAGCAGATATGCTATACTTTTGCAACTAAAATTCTTCGTTAAATGCATTTTTTCCCTTTTTTGATATTTAGCTTGCAAATGTCTAAACCACTTATGGGATATAACATATCATGTATTTAGCAGTACCATTTGATTTCTTTGATCAACTTTTGGATATAAATTTATTTTTTTAATTCTCTTTCTTAGTCCCTTGGTCCCATCAACTAGGTTTAAAATGTCTTTTTTATCAAAATGACAACAATATATATGCTTAGTATTTTTAATTTTTGTTTCCTTGGATGAACAGTGTTAACAAATTTTAAGTAGAACATTATATATTCAACATCTACATCCAAGTTTTTTGTGGTTAATTTAGTTTGGTATAAAGAAAATTGGCGTTTCCTAGGTATTGTATGTAATGCAGCCTTGTGTTGTTTTTCCAATGGTAACTTTGCAGGTAAATACATGATGCTTCCCAACATTCCTTGATGGAATCCCTAATAAACCCATTGGCGTAGATTAGTGTGCCTCACCTAGGATGATTTGACACTTGCTGGAATTGGCACTAGCCATGGAATACCAATAATGGCTCCATAACCTTTAACATACCATCATTTTTTGTTTAGAACTCATCTCAATATTTATATGTCCCTTGGTGAGTCATGTGGGTTTGCACAAAAATCATAGGAATGTCTCCTCAACTTTTGTTGGTTGATAATGGCATTTGGTATTGAGTAATTTACAAAAGAATGTGATATTTTCCAAAACAATAAGGCATAAAATGTTCCTCATCTTAGCATTCTCTAACATAATGTCACTGCAAATTTAATGAACGTAAATCATAAATATTAAGTGTGTGTTGGTGTATAATAAGTAGGCTAAGTCTCAAAGCGTTGTTTCCTATCATACCTTGTGACCATTCAGATTTAAGATGTCTCAAGTATTTGTATCAATCATCAAATTCATTATCATCATTATATTTTTATCCTTATGGGCTCTCAACTATATCCTATTTAACTAGATATTTCTGGTTATGAAAATTGTTATTTGGAAATACTAACCATAAGTGAGAAGAGGTATCTATGGAATTCATCACTAGTTTGTCACTCTTAGAAGGTAAATATTCTCTCCTTGTGGCGATTAACTATTTATCTTGCGAAAATGTGCAATTAAGGGCATACGAATCTCAATGAACATAGTATTCAGATTTATAACTTTTTCCAACTGAATGCTTCCTCCTAAATTTGATACCCATTTCCTAGAGAGAAACATACCCCTTGGATTTGGCACATCAATGACACCAACTATCCATAAAAAAACCAATATCCAAGTATCCAGCAAGTCTTACCTGTAAGTCTTTGATCAATACATGGACCTTGATTTTCCTTGAGTCTGTAGCACACATACTTTGATAAGTTCTAGATATTTGCAGGCCAAGATTCTTCATAACATTGAGGGACATCACATTGTTTGAGGCTACTAAGTGAAGCATGCAATTATGCAACAACCCAATATTTTCATGCCCAACGAAGGAAGGAAGTCAAAAGGTTGTATAAACCCACGTCTTCCTTCAATGCGCTTCAGGTAATTAATCTGGTATTCGTTAAGGAAAAAGATAGTATGATGCACATAAATAAAATAAAGTAGGAAAGATACGACTGGTCATAGTTCTGACCCAACCATGCACAACCATATAATAAGTTAGATAGTAGTAAATTAAACAGGACAGTTCTTAGGCACGATCTCTGAAGTGCTGACATTATTATTAATCCAAGAAGGTAGACAGTTCTAAATATCCTATGAGTTGTAAAAACTAGATCATTGACCAACAATGTAACATAGAGTGAAGAATGAGTACTGTTCCCTCCTCCTTGGTTCACACCTTGACACAAGTTGAGACAACTGACATCTCCTTGGTCTCTTTCAACTCTAATACATTTTTTAGTCAAAGTCTTTGGATTGGGATTTCATAAGTTCAATGAGGGGAACCTGAAATTTTTCCTTAGAGATTTCACTAAGCCAAATTAGTATTGAGAATATCACTAATCAATACACCTTGGGCTTAATTAACATGCTATTTTGGTTGTTGATTTGCTGATGCCTACAAACATAAGCCTTCAATGAAGAATTGGTCCACACCGAAGATCGAAGAGCAATCCACATGTGTGATTTCGTACCATATATAGACTCAAGACTAGCACACATTATTAGTAACCTCCATGATGTGGTCTCCAAGGTTTAACCACTTCTAAATAAGCATGAAAATGGCTAAGAACAAGGAGGAAGTGGTTAAGACATTAATTGATAGCCACCAATCCACACAAGATCCATATTGTGCTACATCAAGAGGTTTTAGGACAATCAATTTGCTTAAAAGATTCATTTATGTATGACACCTACTTACTCATAAATACATTACTAGTGTCCTTGTTTATACTATGAGTTCTTTGACCCTAGATTTTAAGAGTGAACCTACATTTTCTTCAACTGTGACCATTACTAGGAGTAGGTTGACGCCACACAAGATTAAATTTAGGGCCTTGTTAATGTAGGACACTCTCTAGAAGGCATTATCTAATATGGACTATGTGTTGACACTTACATTATTGATACAAATAATTAATACACTAGCTTCTCCCTAGATACTTGTCATAGAAATTTTTTTTTATCTATATGTTTATTGATTTACTCTCCTTCACATTATAAGTTTATTCTTAGTATAACCTAATGTCTATGTTTTTGTCTTTTTCAACCTTGTGCTTGTCTAATTTTTTTTCATTTTATCTTGTTTTAAAATTTTGTAACAATTCATTTTAAAATATATAAATGTCTTAACATTATATTTATGTTAAAGGTATAAATTATCTTTTTATATTAAATATTTAAAAAAAATATAAATATAATTAAAATAATTTACTATTATTTTATATTTTTATTTGAATATTTAAATAAAATTTATATTTATACTTAATAATTATATTTTTAATTCATAAATTGTATGTTGCTTTTTTATAATTTTTTTGATATTTGATATGTCTTACCTTTAAAAATCAAAATAGATCCAGAAGTTTATTATCAAATTATCTCTAAAAGATGATATTAACCCTCATTATTTGTTAAACCTCCCGGTGACAAGAATATCGGGATATAACTCCACAGTATTTATAATAGAATAGGATAAAAACACATCCATTGGGTTCACCAATAGTTTGGTTGAATTAAGTGAACTTCGTATCCGTATTGATATGTGGTTCCTTAGTAAAAATATTGGGTAAATAAATATTTCCAGTTATCGTAGTTGGAATGTAGTATTTGTGCAACTAACTAGCTGTTATAACGGGGGATCAATTCTCATGGTTCACCCATACGGAGGGAAAAAAGAAGAAACAAAGAGCATGAGCCAATCACCCAATCACTCTTAGAGCTTGCATTTATCTCAAAATTTAAAATGTATATCTCATTATTTTTTCCCCTGTAATGTCCCCTTTTTGGATTTTTATTAAAATGCCCAATTTTCCAAAATTTTCACAATTTTGGCTCTTGACTAGTTTTGATGTCTAGACCTCCAAATTGACCCAAATGCTTCCAAATTTTATATGAAGGTACATGAATGATAATATAACTTAAATATAATTCTCGTGTATGTTTTGTTACCTCCCAATTACTTCTGCAAACTTGTTTAATGTTCTGTTCAAAGTAGGAGCCTTTACTAGCAAATTGGGGCTCCAATTCCCCCCGGGTAATTGCCGAAAATGGCTTCACAAATGATCCCAAATTCAGTTGAATTTATTAATAGGGGATGGTTATGTGTAAGGAAACTTTTCAAAGTCTCATATGCATCATGTTTCAGTTTATACAGTCTGTTATGACTCTTTCAAAAAAAACTCCCAAGTCACAATTTCGATCCTTGGGGAAAATGCACCAAATCTTCTCCCAATGCAATAAAAATGAGTAAAATGGATTCCAATGCTTAAGTACTGAACTTGAGACTTGAAAAACACATTAATTTCAGTCCATACATCATACATTTATCAGAGATACATTCCTCCATTCGAAATAATAATCATTACCATGGCATATATCAAAATAGAGTGGAAATGGTCATTGTTTGCTCATTAAAAGTCATTTTGACATACAAATATTGGGAATTTCGACTTGAAAATTTATAAGAATGAATAAAATAGAATATTGAACTTATTAAAATCATAAATGGACAATTAAAGGCTCTCCCAATTCGAAATCATCAGCATTACAATGGTTCACGACAAGATAGTGGGGAAATGACACTATTTCTTCATTGTTCAACATTTTTACATGAATTATTTTGGGTATTTCGACCTGAAATTATTATGAACATGAAATAAAGAGGATAGGAATCATAACATAATATAATTAGCATTAGAATCTTCCCCAAAGAGATCAATAGCTCACCCAAAGCGCAATCGCTCCATTGGCATGAATATGGTGTGAAAACTGGAAATAGTTGAGAGAGAGTGCTGCAATAGAAGAGTCCATATTCTTTCCTATATCTTACACCTGGAAATAAGACTCCATTAAATATCCATGAAATACCTGAGTGGACTTTCCAACACCAACTAGGATGGGAATCTTTCACCCTCGAAATTGGCTTAAGCAAGAAAACTAGTCATCCACTAGCTCTCACAATTCACAAATGAGAAAAAGCTTCTTATCATGGATGATCCTTGTATTTTATAAACATTATTATCCTTATAAGGTTCCAAATCCATCCATAAACCAAATCCAAGTTGAATTCGTGTGGATGCTCATGCTATGCCATGTGGCCTCTCTCTTCACCTTCCCTCTTCTCCCAAATTTGAGTAGGAGCCTCTTGGCCTTCTCCAACTCCCAATTTCGACCTATAAGATGCTCTATTCAGTCATAACATGTCATTATGTCAGTATTTCATCCTTCATATCTGACTTGTGTCATAACTGTCATAGAATCTCCATCATTGGTGTCATAGATGTCATAAATGTAAGGGGAATCTAGCCAAGTGTCCATGAAACTCCCATTTGGCTCTTCCTATCCCATGTAAGTTACAATTCATCCCAATTTATACCTATGAAGTATATGTACAAGTATATTAGCCTTATAATCCATCCAAAAACATTAGGCTTCCCATATATTAGAATTTGCAAGAGAAAGATACCATTTAACATAGGAATTCTAGCTAGTGTGGGCCCCATAGTCTCCATGTCTCCTCATGCTCTATTTCCACTTCCATTTTCTCTTGTATTTATTTAATAATATCAATTATTAAATACTTATCCCTTTCTAATTTCTAAACATAATTTATTATCCCCCTTATTCCAATTCTCAAAGCTTCCACCCCCAACCTAGGAAACTAGTGATTTTCCTCCTTGGCAATTATTTGACTTTTAGCATCCATTTGACAAATTTAATGAATATGGAAAAAATATGATTTGAACATTGTGACCCAATGAAAAATTTGGGACATTACAAATCCTCTCTTTCCAATATTTCTTGTCCTCAAGAAATTTCAAACATGGTTGTTGAAGAACCTGCTTTCTGTATGATTCTTTGAAGTTGCCACTGAGTTTCCCACCTTGAGTCTTTGAGATTCCATGAATATTTCAGAGAGGAACCACCATGCTTGCTACTGCACTACTTTGATTAAAATCACCTTATTAAGTGGGGAATACATCTCCCATACTGCTTGTTTCCCAAAGAATTTGAAATCAATCGGACTAAAAACTATACCAAGGTACCATTGCTTGCATTGTACTCCAATAATTAAGAGTGCTCTCCAAACCATACCATTTGGAAAGAGAATTCCTGGATCCCATTTTCTTGTATACATTCTTCCAAACATCATAAGTGCATAATATATATCATCAAAGTATATAAAAACATAATAATAATGTACATCAAGGAGGTGCCTCACCAAGAAATCATGAAAGTGCTTATACCGCCCAATGAGTAGACTACCATTTTCCAAGTGCATACAAGCTTCAAGTGACCAGTCAAATCTGATCCAATGACATAGCTGAGGATCCCATGTGCCATTATTCTTCTCCAAAGATATATAATGTGCATCAATATAATCAGCCACATGTTCTTTCATCCAAGAAGTGAATGAATAACCTCCACCAAAATATGAACCAAATAAGGAGAAAATAAAACACGAAGACTTCAAGTGTCTCAAATAAGCATCATCAATACACCCATGAATATGTATATCATCATGAAATAATAGAGGATTTTGCTGCCAATAATAATGTTCCTCAATCATATCCCTCTTCACCCAAGTGTTGNGGCCTCTTGTATCTTCTTTCCATTCATATTTAAGGACCCTTCAAGAAAATGAGGCTCTTGCAAATGAACCTCCTCATCTTCTTCCTTCTTGCTTGGACCAACTTCATGAA
>LPNX011025922.1:36354-51093 GCA_001517045.1 Pseudotsuga menziesii
TCCGAACAGGATCCAGTTGAAAATCAACATGTTAAAATGACAGCACCTCTAAGAAGACCATTTCAACCTAGACAACCAACCTCAGAATGGACTCCAGTTGAAAATCGAAGTTTCAGATGGGCAACACCTCCAAGAAGACCATTTATTCCCAGGTATGAACATTCATTTTATGGATATTGCTTTTCTTACGGAATATTTGGGCATGAAGCGATGAATTGTAGAAAAGGAAGATATGCAGAAAATAGGAACAGGTATGAAAATTCTAGGTGGCAACGAAACAACAACAGTTTTTCTCCTTTGGATTCTGAAGTCGAATGTCAGAAATGCAACAACTTCGGGCATACTGCCAGGAATTGTAGAATGACAATCCCTCCTACAGGCATTAATCAAGTATCAAGCAATCAAATGGGTGACCAGCAAAAAGTATGGATCAAACAAAAGAACAATCTGAATGTTCATGAATGTGGGATAGCTCTTCAAGCTCAAGCTCAAACCGGTAGCAACAAATGGTATGTTGACAGTGGTTGTTCTAGGCATATGACAGGTAACAAAGGTGCTTTCATGTTTCTTGAAAAAGATAAAGGATCTGTCTCTTTTGGAAATAACAAATCAGCAAAAGCAGTTGGAAAAGGTACAGTAAATCTTGGCGGCAAAGATACAGTAGCAGAAAATGTGTTGTTTGTCGAGAGTATGAAGCATAATTTGTTGAGTGTCAGCCAGATGTGTGATCAAGGACATGAACTTACATTCAACTCAAAGTCCTGCAAAATAAGAAAAGCAGGATCAGGAAAGTTAGTGGCTATAGCTACCAGGACTCCAAACAACATATATGTTCTGGACGAGATCAAGGAAGAGAAATGTCACCTAGGTAAAGAAGATGAGAATTGGTTATGGCATAGAAGAATGGGACACTTACATTTTGATAATCTGGTCAAGATCAGCAAGAAGCAAGCTGTAAGGAACATGCCACAGATTACAAAGCCTTCTGACACTATCTGCAAGCACTGTCAGCATGGGAAACTTACGAAAGCCAATTTCAAGACAAAAGAATACTCATCTACAAAACCCTTAGAGCTTGTCCACACTGATCTATGTGGACCAACCAAGAATAAAGGATTGAATGGTGAAGAATACTTCATGCTGCTCATTGATGACTACTCCAGGATGACATGGGTATGCCTTCTTAATAGGAAATCAGAAGCCTTTGAATGCTTCAAGATTTTTAAAGAACAGGTTGAAAATGAAACAGGTAAACGAATCAAGTGCCTCAGATCCGATAATGGCGGAGAATTCACATCAAATGAATTCTATCAGTACTGTGAAGAAAATGGTATAAAAAGACAACTTTCAGTTGCCAGAACACCTCAGCAGAATGGAGTAGCAGAAAGGAAGAATAGATCAGTGTTAGAAATGGCCAGAACTATGTTGAATGAAGCCAAACTAAGCGAAAAATTTTGGGCTCAAGCAGTGCATACAGCAGTGCACATTATGAATAGAGGATTGCTCAGAAGCAACACTGATAAAACTCCTTATGAGCTATGGACAAGAAGAACAGCTAATGTTCAACACTTTAGAGTGTTCGGAAGGAGGTGCTATATCAGAAGAGATGATAAGAAGATTAGAAAATTCGAATCTCGTGCAGATGAAGGAATATTTGTTGGGTACTCATCCACTAGAAAGGCCTACAAGTGTTACAATCTAAGATTAGGTAAGTTAGTGGAAAGCATCAATGTAAAGATTGATGAATCGAGCCTGTCAAAATGTCAGGAAGACTCAGAAGATCATGAAGAAGAAGATGATGATGATGAAGTAGAAGAAGAAGAAGAAGAAGAAGAACAGAGAAAAATTCAGCCAGAAGTTACACAGGATCAACAGCAAGAACAACAACAAAACTCTCCTAAGAATTGGTATCAAAAGAATCATCCACAGGAATTGATTATTGGTGACAAGAATGCCAGCATAGAAACCAGAAAAGATCGAAGACAAGTCCGAAGACAATAACAAGTATATTTCTCACTACTATCTACAGTTGAGCCGAGTAACTTTGCGGAAGCTAGTGCAGATGAACATTGGGTCAAAGCCATGGGAGAAGAACTTGATCAAATCGAGAAAAATGAAACTTGGGAACTAGTTCCTAGACCCAAGGACAAAAATGTGATTGGCACAAAATGGATTTTCAGAAATAAGCTAAATGAAGATGGACAGGTAATCAGAAACAAGGCAAGATTGGTTTGCAAAGGATATGCTCAAATCGAAGGGATAGATTTTGAAGAAACCTTTTCTCCAGTAGCCAGAATGGAAGCTATAAGAATGATATTGGCTCATGCTTGTGCTAAAAATATCAAGGTGTATCAAATGGATGTCAAATCAGCGTTTTTGAATGGCAATCTAGAAGAAGAAGTCTACATTGAATAGCCAGAAGGATTCCAACTATCAGCAAACAAGGACTATGTGTGTAGATTAAAAAGGGCCCTATATGGGTTAAAGCAAGCTCCTAGAGCTTGGTACTCCAGATTGGACAGTTACTTGCAGAATCAAGGTTTCAAAAGGGGAACTGTAGACAGCAATATGTATATCAAGATTGATCATAACAGCATAATTATTGTTGAAGTATATGTTGACGATATTATCTTTGGTAGTGATGATGATACTCTGATCCAACAATTTGCCAAGATTATGCAAAATGAATTTGAGATGTCGCTACTTGGTGAACTGACCTTCTTCTTGGGACTTCAGATATCACAATGTGAGGAAGGCATCTTCATCTCTCAGACCAAGTACATTAAAGAAATGTTGAAGAGGTTTAAGATGGAAGATTGTAAGCCTGTGAGCACTCCTATGACTACTAGCTGCAAGTTAAGCAAAGATGATGAATCAAATGCAGTGGATCAAAAACTTTACAGGTCAATGATTGGAAGCTTACTGTATGTGACAGCTTCGAGGCCAGATGTGATGCAAGCTGTTGGACAGGTTGCAAGATTTCAAGCAGCTCCGAAGGAAACTCATGTTATTGCAGTCAAAAGAATCTTCAGATATCTTAAAGGAACTATGGACTTTGGATTATGGTATGCAAAAGGAAATGAGTTGGACTTATTAGCTTACTCAGACGCAGATTGGGCAGGATGTGTGGATGACAGAAAAAGCACAAGCGGAGCAGCATTTTTCTTAGGAAACTGTCTGGTATCATGGTCTAGCAAAAAGAAATCCTCAGTATCCTTGTCTACAGCAGAAGCAGAATATATAGCAGCAGCAGCATGCTGTACTCAAATACTTTGGATGAAACAGAACCTGCAAGACCTACAAGTAACATATGATGAGCCGATTCCAATTCTATGCGATAACACAAGTGCCATCAGCATCTCCAAGAATCTGGTCATGCATTCCAAGACAAAGCACATCCCTATCAAATATCACTTTCTTCATGAACAGGTCACAGAAAAGCACACCAAGTTGGAATATATTGAGAGAAAGGAGCAGATAGCAGATATATTCACCAAGCCACTTCCTAAAGGGACATTTGAGTACCTCCGAGAAAAATTGGGGGTCATTCCTTCTTCCCACTAAATTGATTCTTCACACGGAAGTGCCTGGTGTTTGGGAGAGCATGTTCTGAGGGGGAGTGTTACTTCAAGGTAGTACCCTTTGCCATTGATGCCAAAGCGGGAGAGAAGTTGTGAATAGGGGGAGCCTGAGTGTTGTCATTAATGACAAAGGGGGAGATTGTTGATTAAGTTGTCATTGATGCCAACAGTGCCTGGTCATTGATGTCAACAGTTGAGTCTTGGTGCCCCTTGTGGAGCCCCTAAGGGTTAGTGTTTGTTTTGTGGTTGTCTATGTCAAGAGGAGACCTTTTGACTTTGCCCAAGCCCAAGTCTGAAGCCCTTGGAGGCCTTGGGACAATAGCAAAAGCCCTGAACTTCCTGGAGAGTGGTCAAGTTGGTTTAATCAAAATATTAAAGTTAATAAATAAATTTTTTAATTAAAAATTTGTGTTAATGAATCAAATATTAAAAAGATTGTTTCAATAAATAAAACATTTTAAAATAGTTGAATAGATAAAATTTTTATATTAAAAGTATATAATACTAATTCAATAAAACATTGAAAAGTCCAAAATCAAATTTCAAAAAGGTTTTATTAAATAAAACAATTATTTATTAAAATAGTTTAAAAATTATAATAAAATTTTTAAATGTTTAAAAATAGCTTTTAAATTCACTAAAATAAGGAAAATGTTCATTCAAAAATAAAATTAGACAAATATATTCACTAATTTAAGGAAACCGATCATTTTAATTCTCTATACAAATATAGCTATATTGTCTTGGTTAATTGAATTACCGGTGCTCTATTATTACATGAGTTGCATAAATTTTTAGCTGACGTGGAAATATTTTAGCAGTCGAGATAGCAACAGGCTTCAGATATTGGCCGTGGAAATATTTTAGCAGTCGAGATAGCAATAGTCTTCAGATATTGGCCGTGGAAATTTTTTTTGCAGTCGAGACAGCAAATATTGGCCGAGGAAATATTTTAGCAGTCAGTCTTCAAATATTGGCCGTGGAAATTTTTTTTAGCAGTCGAGACAGCAAATATTGGCCAAGGGACTGCATTTTTCAGTTTTATTCGGTTTTTTTTATGAGTGGCATCAAATTCTGTTTTGACGTAGAGATCTATTACAGGCTGAAGAATTTTTGGAAATTAACGGCACACACAGTCTTTGGAAAATCACGGCTCATACAGTCTTTGGAAACTCCGAGCATATTCAGTTTTTGGAATGTCACGGGCTGAACAATTCTGAAATTCACAGGCTGTCAATTGGATTTCACGGGCTGTATAATCAATTGAAAATTCACGGGCTGAACAGAGATTTGAAAATTCACGGGCTAGTGAAATTTTCAGGTATAAACCAGCAGAGGACAGAGGTCACGATGGAATAAATTTGCTGAGGACAATCTCATGTATCAATCAGCAGAGAACAGAGAAATTGCTGAGTGTGGAGATCACCGATGGTCAATTCTTAAACGCCAGTCAATAGCAATTCATTGTTTCCAGCGATTTTACTCAGCGTGTGTTCCACCGATTGAATTGATTGAAGACAAGGTAGCTTTAGCTTGAAGAAAACGGGACTGAGGAGAAAGATTTGGCAAAGCATAGTTTCTGGTGTAATTCCGTGCATTTGAAACCCTTCAAATCTTTTTCAGAAACGGGCTAGAATATCATCGGTATATGTTTCTTTTGAAATTATCAATTGATTGGAAATGGAGCTTCGGGTATTGAGTTTTGCCAGTCTGTTCTGAAAGATTGGGATGTGAATATTCAGCCCTAACGTGGACTGAGGCAGGCTTTCCAGTATAATTGATCTGAGGAAATTTGTGGACAGCG
Organism: Pseudotsuga menziesii; assembly: GCA_001517045.1. Taxonomy (NCBI): domain Eukaryota; kingdom Viridiplantae; phylum Streptophyta; class Pinopsida; order Pinales; family Pinaceae; genus Pseudotsuga; species Pseudotsuga menziesii. The sequence continues at coordinate 41,740 of LPNX011025922.1, forward strand.
TCTTATATTTACTGGAGTTTCACAGCAAGAAATAGCTTCTCTGTATGAGAGGTTCTGTGCACTTGATCGTAATGGGAAGGGATTTATTTCAGCTGATGAATTCTTATCTGTTCCAGAGTTTGCAGTGAATCCACTTTCTCAGAGATCGATGGCAACGGAAAGTGACACTTGAAAATATACTTGAAGAGTTGCTGGATTTGACAGGATCTTTTATTTCTGAAGAGCAACTGCAGCAGTCGAGGGTTTCCTCTGCATTAACATGTGAGGTATGTATGAACAGCACATGTAATATATAATGATGCCAATGTAAATTAGCTTGAAATTACAGAAGGTATATAAGAAAATGCAGATTCAGTATTGAGTAGATGTTTATCAGTCAAAAGTGTACAAGTGTTTGAATAGACAGTGAAATGATTATGTGTTGATATGCATAGCTATAGTATAATGTGACAGTATAAAACCTACAGGTTATGTATGCTCTAGAGAAGTTCATGTAGCTATATGCTGGAGAAGTATGCAATGGGGCATGTTTAGACTTGATACATTTATTTGAGTGATGATACAATTAACTCTTCTATAGTATACACACAGTTCAAGAGAGATAGATATTCAGTGATATGTTTTCAGTGATCAGAGTGCAGTGGTTATCAGTAGAGAGTACAGGTTTTGGTATTTGACAGGTCCACAAGTTCGGCATATGAGCAGAGAGTACAGGTTTTGGTATTTGACAGGTCCACAGGTTCGGCAATATTCTACTTATTAGGGTGGCAGGACGGGGCAAGGAAAGGCGGTCGTAGCCTCCTTCCGGTAGAAGCCGGTAAACTAGGGAGTGGTAGCTTCCTTCAGGTTGCAGCCTGTAAAACAGGGGGTCGTAGCCTCCTTTCAGTTGAAGCTGAAAAATTGAAGTCTATATAATAAGACAGTTGTTCTTTTTATCTAGTTATTTCTGGACAACTATTATTAAAAAGGCTTCCGTGGTTTTACCCCCAGGACTTGGGTTTCCACGTAAAAAATATTGTGTACTGTGCATCTTGTTATTTTCATGATTGTTGATGATATGCTGCTATGATTGGTGATTAGCAACTTGCTCTTGATCAGAATTTTTTTTTTAATTGGCAAATACTGATTCACCCCCCTCTCAGTATTTCAACATCATAGCCAATTGATCATTGTTGATAGTCGATCACAAACAACAGAATTAGAATCACAATCATCAGAAGGAACAACTGCATCACGATCATGAACAGTAGAAACTAGGTCTAGCTCATCAGAATCAGGAACTGGATCACGATTGCTTCACACCTCGATATGGAAATGAAACTGCTGAACCAAGCTGAGCTTGCGAGCTAGTGACGTCTTCCGGATAAAATCTTATTCACTGGACTTAAGAAAAACACCTGTTATTATCAATAGTGGAAAGCAACAACGTTGAAAAGACACATACGATTAGGGTGTAGTGCGGCCGAGATGGTCCACTCTCTTCTCTTGGCTACTTGACTATCCCGTAGCAGCATGGACCATTCCTAGGATACTCGGCCATCCAGCTCAGAAACTTTGTTTATTTTTTATAAGAGGGCGTTTGAGATGAATCAATGATTAAGATTTAGAATCATGAGATCTCGTAATCTTTTCGGTGATTGTTAACTATTGATATGAAATCAAACATGGTGGATATATTCTCTAAGATCCTGGCCAATGTAAAACCATCACATTCTAAACATCGAAATCGAACTGATATTGAATCAAAGACGCCTAGCCTAGGGACTACCAAATGTTATAGATTTCTTCTTTTTTATTGTAAAAACCTTATATTAGAAAACAACTCAAACTTAACCAAGTAATTTCCAAATTGTAGCGATAATAGAGATTTGATAGAAGTTATTTTGTTTGGATGTCAAAATATAAGAAAAACATAGAAAAAACAACAGCTGGAAGATTAAACGTTGGAAAGGACGCAACTAGAATTGAATTTAAGAAAAAGCAACAATTGGAAGATTTAATGTTGGAAAGGACACAACTATCATTGAATTTTTTTCTCTGCCTGCTGCCACTTATATTAATTAATGAATATCATCCATCTCAATGTTAAATAACTCTTATTTCATGTATTTCTTTAATGCTGGTCTGTTTGCAGTGTACAGACTAAGCATTTGACCAATGCAATGCAAACGAAATCTAGTAGCAGTGACCCTGACCTCACACGGAGAGGGCAATTCAGGGGAAGAAAAATTCAACTTTTAAACTATACTATGAACATATTTTTTTTTCAGCATTTCCATACTAGTATAAATCCATGCTAAATTAATATGCAGGATTAATATTTCTTCTGCATAGAACTTGTTTTTTATAACTTCAAATCAAAATTATTTGAGCAAATATAGATTGTTTTTATTATTTTATTAAATTCGTTAGGTAATTTTCAAGAAGACGACAGGGAATTTATAGTTTATTTTTTTCAGAACTTAATTGAAATTTTGTTTCAAGAAAAAAGACAAAAGATTATAGTCTTTTCATCTTTTCCATACGAGTATAAACCATGCCAAATTAAGATTTTTTTTTTCTTCTGCATATAGAACTTGTTTTTTATAATTCCAAATCAAAATTATTTGAGCAAACATAGATTGTTTTTATTATTTTATTAAATTTGTTGGTTCTTACCTAAAATTTTGTTTCAAGAAGAAAACAGGGAATTTATATTTTAATTTTTTCAGAATTTAATTGAAATTTTGTTTCAAGAAAAAGACAAAGGATTACAGTCTTTTCAGCTTTTCCATACAACTATAAATCCATGCTAATATATAACTTGTTTTTTATAATTCCAAATCAAAATTATTTGAGCAAACATAGATTGTTTTTATTATTTTATTAAATCTGTTGGTTCTTGAAATTTTAATGACCAAGAATTTATATTTTAGTTTTTTCATAACTTAATTCAAATTTTATTTCAAGAAAAAGACAAGGGATTTATATTTTAATTTTTTCCCAGGATAATAATAAATGAGAGTTAAAAACTTAAATTATAATTGATGGTATTTGTATCTCCTTTATTTTGCAAATATACTTTTATAAGTGAAAAATATTGAACCGAACTAAGTTATGATTAGGGCTAACAATAAGCCTTTATTATTTTCAAGTATAAAGGGAAAACAACCCTTCATGTGCGCAATCAAGTGTTATTGGGATTTACATGTATGTTTTGGTCGTGTAATTATTATGAAGAGAGAAGGTAAAAAGAAATTTAATGCAATTGTGACGTCTCCTGCCCCCTTAGCTACAATATGTGAGTATAAGGGGTTGGATTTTGCATCCATAGGTCATGAAAATTAAGCAACAAGCTAGTAATGGACATCATGACTATACACTATCGATATTCAATATGAAGATTGACTTGGGATATTAAAAACTTGAAAAAAAATATTTTCTTCACCTGTCAACCTTATTTGGCCATTCAATGATCTTCAATACATGAGATTATAAGAGGACCCATGTGCATGGTCAACAGGAAAAATGGTGTCGCTTGTGCAAATTATTATGTGCAAAAATTTTGATGGCTCGCATAGTTCAAGTTTCAAGTTCAAAGGTATAGTCTCTCCACGTCTAGGCCATGTCTTAGTTTCGAAGGTATTTCCTTGCAAATTTCAATAGGAATAATTCCATCAACCAACTAGAGATATACACCTTCAATAAGAAATACAAATCAAAATATGTGGGGTGCCACTGTTGAATTTCAAAGCCCTTGTCTTTGAAGCCCATTGCAATGGACTTAATCTATTTTAAAAATATCTATGCAAATTATTTAAAATATTCCATGGGTTTGAACCTTATGTAATGAATTTTTAACTTGCCTCACTTTACACCTTGACACCTTTATGGCTTGAGAATGACATGAATGCATGCCTCACTTTACACCAACTCTTCATGGAAATCCTTGTTCAACAATGAATTTGTGTAATAAAAATAGTATTTTCAGGCCAAAATGATAAGACAATATGGCCATGTTCCAGACCTTGCAACAAGGTCATCAACAATCACATGTATAAAATCAAGATCTCCTCACCCTTTGACATTTTCTATCTTTTCTCTTGTAACAACGCCCATACCTTTTGCATATGATGTAGAGGTATTTTTGCTTACTGTTAACTTTTTAACATGAATTCAATTTAACAACAGTAACAATCCTTTTTAACTTTAGCAGACTTCAAGAAATGTAAATCTCAGATTGTAGCATAGTAAAGTAGATAGTAGCTAATCAATAGTAGAGGCAAGAACACAAATATTTTTATGGGGAAACCTTTCAAGGAATAAAAACCTAAATAATGAATAATTCTTCTTCTAAATGAGTTGATTGAGTTCATACATGAGCAGATAATGAGTAGAATTTTACATGACAATCAAGTTGCCTCTCAGGAACACATATGAAGAGAAAAAAACCCATAGAAGATGAATGTCCTAAACAACTGAGCTACTTCCATTGTTCCAAACCCAAAAATGAGGATGCCATTGACCAAGGAGAAGCCTGTCGTTGACCAAATTGAGTGTGTTGTTGACTGTTTGAAGCTTACATGACTGTGTTGTTTGACTGCTTCACTTCCCAACAGGTTCTGTGGTTGAGTATTAGCCCTTACAAGGTTACAGCTGGATGGGACATGCCATAAATAGAGCTATACTTCTTTGAGAAGTCCCTAGACAGGGCTCGATAGCTGTAAAACTCTTGTTGCTTAAACAATCCAGGTTTAAGATGGATCTATGCTAGCTTTTTCTATTTTTTGTTTTTTGGATGATTGTAATTAATAAATGGTCAACTCTTAGTATGATACTGAGTTATTAATAAATGTTCAACTCTTGTTGTAATTAATCCATAATTTATTCTTTAGGGTCTTTTAGTGTCTAGACCTACTTCTACAAAGAGACGAACTTGTTGCTTGATGAAGAAACCTGTTCCTAAACCGAGGACCCCCAAGATGGTTTGCTACAAGTTTTAAACTCTCCATTCCATTTGTTAATTCCATGGACATAGTAATTTGATATGAAAGCCGCTGAAAGGAAAGCCAATTGATACAAATGTATAAATGGTTGTTGACAATATGAACATAATTTTTATCAAATTCCCTTAAGATCCATTACTCATAGGTCTGAAGTATTGTTTTGATGATAAAATTGTTTAGAATACGGCCAAAAATACTTTTATTGTTGTTCAAATCGCCCCAAATCTCTATTTTCAGGCATCCACCATGCTTTGAGATACTCCAAGAAAGCACTATAAAATCTCTCATCCAAGATATTTGACACATTCAACGCACATGTGTATTGTTGTTTGTTTCAAAAGGATTCCCTAGAATAGGGTTTCTTCACCCCTCCAACAACCTTTATTATACCTGTAAATGATGATCTCATAATTTTCTTTGGCTTGCTTATGATTCTCAAAGGCATGCTTACAGTTGCAATGATCTGAAAAAGTGCCCTGAACAACCTAGGACAATTATATGTGCTTGGATTGGCTTTTAATGTTGTTGTCAATTCTTGCTATGTGGATGTTCCTTGCTAGGAATTAGTGCTTAGTGTTGTTGCTTCAAAGAGATACTACCTAAGATACTTTTTAATGACTGTTTGAAATGCTCGGAATCACTTTTTGAAGGCCTAACACGCTATATTGTAACATAAAAATTGTGTCTAGTATATTGTAACATACATATAGTGTGTTAGTTAGATTGTTCATATCGATTTTAATATTGGTGAGCAAAGAAAACCTCATCCTATGTTCTATGGCCCCATGAATATGCTTATATCCAATGTTGTTGGGGATCATGTAGATCTCCGAGTGCAAGCATTGCATTATCACCTTGGGAAGTGAATAAACATTATGAATTGGCATCACAATATATCCTAACCATTTATCCTTGTGGATACTCATTAGCTTGATGGAAGGAGGAACTTTGATCATCCCATGGTCGATAGGATCCATGTGAAGAACCAACTATTGGGTTGATCATTGTCTTTTGATTCTCCTTGTTGCTCCACTTATACATGTCTCTAGGATGATCATGCTTATCTACTATATCCTTGGTATCCACACTAAGATAATTTTTGTTGATAGGTATCATATAGTGGTACACTTACGGTTGCTAGGGAATACTAATTTTTGCAATCCCATTAAGTCAATTTCTTGAGTTTTGTTCAAAATTCCTAGAAAAGGTTTACGGATTTCATACCCTACTTGATCATATATTGTGAACTTATACAATATATCATCCTTTGCTGACCATTAGATACTTAAAGTTGTGTATTGATGATTTTTACCATTATAGAGGACTCTGTAAGTTATGTTCTTAATTTCTTAAAGGGTGCTAGCTCAATGGAAGAGTGCCTGCCTTACAAGCAGGAGGTTGGTGGTTCGATTCCTCCATGCCCTAATGATATTATAATATCGGTTAAACACAACTAAAATAGTAATAAAAAATAAGAGATAAGTCACCAAACAAAATGACCAAAAATTGTATATAAAACTACTAAAAATGACTAAATTAGTGACCAAAAAATGAGAGATACAAAACTAGGCATTAAAAATGATGCAACACGGGACCATAATGATGAATCCAAACATGGTGTTCATATGGTAGCAAAATAAGACGCGAAAAGAGGCATTAAAAAGGATGCAACACATGGCGCTAATGATGAATCCAAACATGGCGTTGATATGGTAGCAAAATAAGACGTTACTTTGGATGCAAAACATGGCGCTACATAGGAGGAAAACTATGGTGCAACAATAGAAGAAATATTTGGCGTCATTTTGGTATCAAAACATGATGCAAAAAGAGAAGAAAAAATTGGTGCAAATTTGGAAGCAAAAATAGACACATATTTGGAAGTAAAACATGGTGCAAAATGGGATGCTAAAGTGGTAGCAAAAATGGATGCAATATTCGATGCTAATTTGCATGCTAACATGGTGCTATTAAGGATTCAAATATGGTGCTAACAAGGATGTCATTTAATAAGAAAAAGTGGACACTCTCTAGGAAGAAAAATATGACGTTATTTAGGAAGCAAACTTCGACATTGTTTAGGAAGCAAAGTTGGATGCTATTCTGGAAGCAAAAAAATAGACGCTATTTTGGATGCCATAAAGGATTCTATATAGGAAGCAAAAAAATATGTTTTTTGAGACTCTTTAAGTTTTGTCCATGACCCGTCCCATTTAGCGTCTAGTTTGATCACTCAATGTAAAAAAAAATTACACTAAAAAGGGATGCTAAACGGGATGCTAATTCCAGGATTTGTTGTAGTGCAAGTGCTTGGTTCAAGAAAATGAAAAAGAACAAGAATAAAACACTAAAACCTATGGTACAACTCAACAGATTTGAGACTATAGAAAAAATGGGTTGACATTTTGAAAAGAAAGGGTATGATTCCAGGCCATGTGATGGCTTAACTGTTCCAGCTAGAAAGCATGTAATTGTTTCAAAAACCCTAAGGATTTTGATGTCCCTTAATTTTTGTTCCCATTCTTGTTGCTGCATTTTTGGCTCTGCAGTGAAAGGGAGAAAGGGAGAGTCGATCTCTCGGATTCTATTCCTTCGTACTTGGCCTTAATCTTATTAATTCTTGCACATGATCTAGGAACTAGGAATCAAAATCATCAAAGAATAATTGACAAATACACATGAATTAGCAATAATTGGAACCAAAATAGGTTTCCTCTCTGTATCTTTTATAAACAATAAAGGGTTACAATACCATGCATGAGCAATGGTTTAACTCAATGAAGAATTCGAATACCTAAGGGACAATTCGAATGCAATGAGTGAGTCTAGCTTAACTGACTCTTTGCCATGCAATCTCACTTAGTTAACCACTTGACCAAAACCCTAATTGACTCACCAAACCCTAACTGAAGTTGGAGTGCAATAAATGACTGAATCTCAACTGAAGGAGATCAAACACATGTCATAGCAATCCAATCATCAAGTGCTAGTACTGCATGACTCCAATAAACCCTGATGAGGTTAACTGAAGCTGAACTGACCATCAGAAGTTGGTGAAGGCGCCTTGTTCACTCCAGTTCATTAAAATAATAATAAATAATCATTAAATAATATATTTAATGAATGGAGGCACCTTAACTGACTGTAACTGATTGGTTGAATTGAAAGTAACCCCCAGTTAGCAATTAGGTGCATGAATGTCACACAGATCACCCCTAGAGTGCTCCAGTTAGCCTCCTTGACTGTAGGAAAGGCTAAGTTCACCTCCTTGACTGTAGGTAGGTGTGGGAGTGACTGGGATGATGGTAATTAATGCTCCACTGATGTCAATTAAGCTTAGGATAGTGGTTTAACTAGGCCAATTTGACCGAAGGAGTGAGTATGAAGGTAAATGTCTCCAACACCCCCCCTTAAGCTATACTTAGGAAGAGTTAGAAAAAATAGATGCATAAAATGCTAGGGCCATGGAAACAAAGGCCATAGGTCACCCTGTACAATAAAGCAACTGAAACAATGCTCAAAACAAACTAAGTGAGGAAAAGAGGGAAAACCCAGTGGGAAAAAACCCCCCCTCAAGGTGAACACTGAATCAAGAATTGGTTCTTCTATGCAGCAGAATCCTGAGACTGTGCATGTGAACCTCTGAATCCAAACTAAATGAATATGTCTGGAGGAATATTCCACTTTGGAAGAAAAACAATGCACTCAACTGAATCATAAACATAAACAGTTGCACGGTTGAAAATGGACCCATGTAGAGCAACTGAAATCATCTGAAGAAAGAGCAAAGGTTCTTGAGGATTCAAACCATGTGTGGAACACTCAAGAAACTGATATGTTTCAGCCTTGAACAGCAAACCATGAGTGGTAAAATCAGCCCCAAATCTTAGGAGCAAGTGTCCATGCGGATGCAGAATGTCTTCCTCTTTACTAGTTCTGTGAGGAAATGAGCTTGTGACCAAAGGTAGAGAATCCCTGGGACTCTGGAGAGCGAATGCTTGAGATCCATAATATGATATAGATTCTGAAATATCTAATGAATCACAAAATAAAATATCATCAAAATCACAGGAGGAAACTAACACCAAATCTCCAGCAGCAAAATTGAAGAAGAACTGCGGTACTTGATTTTTCACATCGAAATTGGTGAGAGCAGCTACAAGCATGACTGAAAGATTTTGGATTTTAAAATATGAACAAAATAATATCAGATAAGAATGTAAATTAGATCTAAATAAGTTCATAACAGATCCAAAACTATGAAATGAAATCAAATCCCCAGTAGCAGTTTTGTAGGAGACTTGCAGTACTTGTTTCTTCACACCATTGATGAGAACAGCTACAAGCAGTACTGAAGGTTTATGAACCT
>LPNX011025945.1:0-31813 GCA_001517045.1 Pseudotsuga menziesii
ATATATATATATATATATATATATATATATATATATATATATTAAAATATTTAATAAAAACATATAATATACTATTAAAATTTGTTATTTTTTGGTTAATTTTAGAAATACAATTATATTTTATATAAAAATAGATGAATTTTTAAGTTAATAAGTGATTTTATAATTTTTTTAATGACCAAAAAATAGCTTTATGAAAAAATTTGCCTTTAAAAAATACCCTAATAAAAATACTAATATAATTAATCATGCATCATTGAAAATAAACTTATAATATAATAATTATTTAGATAAAATAAATACCTCTCACATTAATGGTAATATAGTTTTTTAAGTGGGAGAATTTGTATAACATGAAATTAAACAAAATTTTATTAAATTGGAAATAATGAGTGGATGTAGAATTCAAATTTAGAATGAGATTGAGATTTTTCAATATTAAGGAGTAGAAAATTACTTAATTATGTGCATATGTTAATAATTTGTTGTTATATTACTATTATGAACCATATCCAACCAAGCCCCAGGGGTTAGCTCAATTGGTAAGACGTGCGCACACTCTTTCGGTTCGGGAAGAGGTCACGGGTTCGAGCCTTGAGTCCTCTGGGGTTAGGCCTTCTGCTAGGATGGCCGGCGGTTTACCACCTCTACCATCCACGAATGTGGGGAAGTATTGCTGGGTTTCCCGTGGATCTTTCCATCTGAACCATATCCAACCAAATATACATAAAGTTTAAACAAATATTTTACCAAAAATTGCTTTTTTATTTTATTTTATTTCCAAAAAATGTGATTTTATTCATTTTATATTAAAAGTATGTTGGATAGATTTTTTAAAACTTTCAAGTAAACAAAACTACTTGACAACCCTAAAATAAGAGACAATGAAGTATCATATATCATATCAAAATTCTCTTCATAGTTTAAAATAGACTTGGTTGTAGGATACAACCATCTAACGAATATATCTCTTGTTTGTATATTTAACTACCCTACATGTACCAAAATGACTCTCATATACCATCAAAAAAGAAAATTGGAAGTATCTGAGATTGCACCAAAAAGTATCATTGATACTCAGGTTAACACTAAGCTTTGATACCATGTAAGGTTTTTCATTACAGCAAAAACTGCATATGTTGATAAACATTTGAAATCAAGCACAAGGCCCTATCATCAGGAGTGGTGGTTAGTCTAATTTTTTATATTCCCAGAGGTGCGGTAGTTATACCATGTGGTTGTACCGATACTCCAACACCCCCCCTCTGGCATAGCTTAGGGGAATTGAACCTGAGACCTCAGCTCTAATGTACCATGTTAAATTTGTGAACCATTGATCTACAGGAAAATATGAAAGTTGTGTTAAAGGAATTATGCAGTGGAGTGATCAAAGAGACTGTACATTGAACATGAAATTTAGGCCACAAATTTCAGATAAATCGGACAAGAATTGCTCAAATAATCACAACATTAATCTTCATTCATTAATCAATAATACTATGATTATACAATAAATACAATTCAAATCATGGGGATATGACTCAAATCTACTAGCTCAAGCTGATTGAATAGCTAACTCAGTGTGTCTAAATCACTGTTGGAGCCCACTTGTCCAACTCTGGATGTCTAAATCAGTCTACAATCAGTTAATCGATGAGGTAGGTGGGAAAAAGGCACCTCTCCCTCCATGCATGCAATACTGGTGCTAGGATAACTGAAAGTGATCTAGCTTATTGTAAATGGAGGTTGAATCAACATAAATGCTTACCTACCACAACCAACTGATGGAGACTGCAGGTGACACTCATAGAGGTCTCCTATAATGTAGGAATCAATCTCAGAGGCACATAAAATCATGCATGCACATGAAGTAAGTGATAGATAACCTCTATGTGTTAGGATTATTAATCCTCCCTTGTCCAATTTGGTCATATGTCTAAATCGAGAGTCTATCCAGTCTATTTATAGTCATTTATACCATTGGGTCCACTTGGCCTAATTAGCGGACATGTTTCAGTTACTAAAGTGTGGGGAACACTAATTGAGGCTCACTTCCACTGATTGCACTTGATTGCATCAGTTTAGGAGCCTCCTAGACCAATCCCTACAATTTAGGAGCCACTAGGAGTACTGAAACCAACCAAGGTTAGTTCAGTTCAGTTGATGACTGGTTAAGCTAAGTTATGAGTCAGTTACATTCAGTTCTAGTCCTCTACATTCAGTTAGCGCTAGGTTTACTTGACTGAACTTAGGAGGGGGGAATTTCTCACCTACCACAGTCAGTTAGCCTTAGTCAACACTAAATGTAACACTTGATTTGTGTTTTAGAACTCCGATGAACTCCAGTTATGGTTTAGACAAGGTCAGTTAACTATTGAGTCCTCCGATAGTGATTTAGACAAGGTCTTAGTTACCTACAGTCAAGTAGGGTCTAATCAATTCAAATTTCCTCATGTGGATTTGAATTGCTTGTGACTATTAAAGCCATTGTACTTCATTGTGATTATTATCTAATTACTCTTTGATTAATGAAAAGCATCCACAGCTGCAAGCCATTTTTGCACTGTTTCATTCTTCAATAACTGAGTAAATTGTGTGATCTATCATGTGAGTTGTGTGTTTGTCCACAGATCTATGTGCTCAATTTAATATGGTATCAAAGCCTCGACAGACAAGGCACTTCTCCTCCTCAGATCTCCTACTGGATCATTTTTTTGAGAAAAATTGCTCCTTCCAGCACTGCACCAGAAGCGTAGAATTTACCACTTAATACGCCAAGCAAAGGAATTTTTGATCAAGCTTGCTTGATTAACTAAGGTGGGTGTGAAGAAAATTCCAAAAGTGAAGGATGTCCGACCTTACGGTTCCTTTTTTTGTTTTGCAGGTACAACTTTGAATGGATTCATCAGTTCCTCTTCTCTCTCTATCCACAAACTATTCACAATGGAAGAAGAAGATGATTTCATCTCTGATGAGACAAGGTCTCTGTCGGGTGTCTATTGGACTCGGTAAAGAGTGTTTTGGTGAGATTGGCTAGCTGAATAAAAGTGATGGAGCTTTTGGAACAATAGCAACGGGTCTTTCTCGTAGCTTGCGCTACCTCAGTAGATCTATTGAAGACCCGAAGGAACTCTGGACAAGATTGGACAGAACCTTTGGAGTGATTGATGAGGATCATAATAGAATTTTGGAGAGAATATCCAGCACCATAATCTTTCTTGATCCAAAATTCTCAGCCTCCACTCTCTCTGATGAATTTGTTCAATATGAAGAAGAAGCAGAAGCTTCTACACAGTCAATTCGAATTGAAGACAGTCTCCATGCAGTGACTCCTTCTCCTGATGCTCCAGAAGTTCATGAGATCTCTGATATCTCATCTCCTCATATTTCTGAAATAGAAGAAGACATTCAAATCTCTGATATTGAAGAAAAACACTGCTGCACTTCCATGCAAACATTCAGCGGTGATTTTCCTTTGAATTCTGTGCAAAATTGACCAGTAATTGCTTCCGAAAGTGAAGAGAAATTTGATTTCCCCCCCTCTAATGTTGCTTCTGGTGTGAAAATATGTGATACCTTGGATATTTTGGAAGAAATATCATATTAACGGAGTGATCCATTCACTCCCCATGATCTAGATTTTCCAGCAAATTTCTGCAGGATTGCATGCACCAAAATTCAGAATTTTGAAGAAGAAAGCTGTGCATCCACCGTCTCGGTTAACCATTTATTTGAATATGATATTAACATTATTGGATATTATATGAAATTATTTAGATCTTATCTGATATTGCTTGGTTTTATATATCAAATTCATAAGCTTTCAGTACTGCTTGTAGCTATTCTCATCAACGGTGTGAAGAAACAAGTACTGCAAGTCTCCTACAAAACTGCTGCTAGGGATTTGATTACATTTCATAGTTTTGGATATGTTTTGAACCCATTTAGATCTGATATTATTTGGTTCATATTTTAAAATTCAAAATCTTTTAGTCATGCTTGTAGCTGCTCTCACCAATTTCGGTGTGAAAAATCAAGTACAACACTTTCTCTTCAAAACTGCTGATGGGGATTTGGTGTTAGTTTCCTCATATGAGGTTGCTGATAATTTATTATGTGATTAATGAGCTATTTTAGAAGCTATATCAGACTATGGATCCCAAGCATTAGCTCTCAACAGTCCCAGTGCTTCTCTACCATTGATCGCATGCTCATCTCCTCACAGAACTAGTAAAGAGGAAGATTTTCTGCATCCGCCTGGACACTTGCTCCTAACACTTGGGGATGTTCTTACCACTCATGGTTTTCTATTCATGGCTGCAACATATCAGTTTCTTGAGTGTTTCTCACATGTTCTGAATCCTGAAAAACCTTTTCTCACTTATCAGTTGACTTTAGTTGCTCTACATGGGTCCAATCTTCATCCGACAGCTATCTATATTTCTGATTTAGTTGAGCATATCATTCTTATTCCAAAGAGGAAGATTCTTCTAGACATAATAATGGAGAGATTCACATGCCAGGCCCTAGGATACCTGTGCACAAAAGAACCAGATTGATCCTGATTCTACCTGCTTAATTATAAGAAGGGTCTTTTTCCCATCTGGTTTTTCCCTAGCACCTTGTTTTTGAGCAGTTACTTTACTTTACATGATGTAATGGGTGACCTATGGTATTAGTTACCAGGGCCCACAGATTGTCCAAGTTAGCATTCAGGGGGGGTGTTAGGATTATTAATCCTCCCTTGTCCAATTTGTTCATATGTCTAAATCAGGAGTCATGTCTAAATCGGGAGTCCATCCAGCCTATTTATAGTCATTAACACTATTGGGTCCACTTGGCCTAATTGGGGCACATGTTTCAGTTACTAAAGTGTGGGGAACACTAATTGAGGTTCACTACCACTGATTACACTTGATTGCATCAATTTAGGAGCCACTGGGAGTGTCGAAACCAACCAAGGTCAGTTTAGTTCAGTTGATGATTGGTTAAGCTAAGTTAGGAGTCAGTTACATTCAGTTAGCACTAGGTTTACTTGACTGAACTTAGGAGGGGCGCATTTCTCACCTACCACAGTCAATTAGCCTTAGTCAACACTGAATGTAACACTTGAGTTGTGTTTTAGAACTCCGATGAACTCCGGTTATGGTTTAGACAAGGTCAGTTAACTATTGATTCCTCCGATAGTGATTTAGACAAGGTCTTAGTTACCTACAGTCAAGTAGAGTCTAATCAATTCGAATTTCCTCATGTGGATTCAAATTGCTTGTGGCTATTAAAGCCATTGTACTTCATTGTAATTATTATCTAATTACTCTTTGATTAATGAAAAGCATTCACAGCTGCAAGCCATTTTTGCACTGTTTCATTCTTCAATAACTGAGTAAATTGTGTGATCTATCATGTGATTTGTGTGTTTGTCCACAGATCTATGTGCTCAATTTAATACTATGTGTGTCCCACACACTCTAGTACAATAATAATGTCTCCCTAAGTTAGGAAAAATGACCAAATAGACTATATTGGACAAGGGAGGATTAATTAATCCTAACAAAAAGAATGTTGAAATTCGAAGCTCACACCATCCTTTAACTCCAAAATAAACTAGTCCCCATGAGGATGCCGAAGAGATTCCTTAGATAAATAATTTACTACACCAAACAATTGTTAAATTGTTTATTACTTTGAATTTTTGTTTTTAAATATTTTGATAGATAAAGTCAAAATAAATGTAATGGATTATGATTACTCAATAATTAAATAACTAAGAGGAATCAAAACTAAAGTAGCCGCTAAAAGAGTGTTTGTTGACCCAAAATGGGAAATGACAAATGACAAAAGATGCTGAGTGATAACTCAAGTGATGTAGGAGGCATCCCTCCCAAAATCAGGTCAAGATTCCTTGTGGAGCATTAAAGAGAAGGAGGCTCATAAATGACGAATTCCTAGGAAAAATACTATAAACAGTATGTCCATCGAATAAGCATGAGGCTGGTGATGGATGGGTAAATAATCTATTGATGCAAAGAGATGGTGCATTGATCATAATTTACCCTTGTGGACGTTCAACAAACAAACTCGAGGGTTCTGGTGCAAGTAATTTTTGGCTGCTCTAGGAGTTAGTTTGGAGGAACGACATCTTCAGTTCCGTTTTCCTGACATTGGTGACATGTTTCTTACTAAAATTCATCTGTTATTTTATCCTTGATAATTACAGTCCGAAAGTATATTTTAATTCTGAGTGTATTATAAACTGATATTATACAATGTATCAATTAGTATTATTTTTATCTTTATTTATTATTAATTATTGCTTTATACAATGTTAGTGGATTATTTACTTATGTATAGGCATGTAGAAATTACAAAATACTTTTCCTATACAAAATAAAAGAAATATAAATTGTAAACCAATACAAATCTTCTTTAGAATGTCTTAACATTAAGCAAAATATCTATCAATCAAACTCTTCAATCTTCAACAATTACAGACATAATAGGGGGAGCCGAGAGACTTCAATCTATATACAGTAAGGTATAATAATAAATTAATTAAGAATATAATCCTATCATCCTTGAGATGAAAGGATCTTCACAGAGATTTCCTCTTGGTATAAACAAATATGTATCCAGGTACTAATACAAGCCCCTCGACTTCCATATACCCATAAATCAACAGATCTAAAATAAATAAATAATTAAACAAAACCAATACATCAAGCTAAGATCAAACATATATCTAATTAAAAGATCCAAGAAATACAATCGTAGTAAACCCAAATTGAAACAAATCTAGGAACCAGTTATCATCCCCAATTCAGATCCATATTCAAACCATAAAAAATTTTCAATACAAACTATATAATCTATGATGATTGTATGCCAACCACCCTACATTCTTTTTTACAAATCACAACAAATTTCCCAAATCGAATTCTAGACCAAACATATTAATAATAACACTTATCTTATAAATCGATAGAGGCTATAAATCCCTTTATCTTCTCGAACATTCTAAAACAAGAGTAAATCCTAGAACTCTTCCTAAAAAATTCATGCAAATCGATGCAGACCTTAAATCTGTTGCATTGATCCAGTGCATCATTGAAGGAGTCACACCATTGTTTACATGCACATAAACCTACTAGTGTTAGTATGAAACAAAGTCAATTAATTTACAATCTTTTCCTAATAAATAGAGATAAGGTTAGGGTCCTCACCTCAGGACAGAGAAGGATAAGATGGATGTAACCCTATTTCCATTCTCACATGGTTATACGCCAACTCTTCATCCACATTTTATTTCGAAGGTATTAATCCATCTATTATATTTATTCACTAAAACTATAACCATGCTTACACGAAACCTAAACACTGTGTGAAAATTTACCTTGTTTAAGGGTTTGGGCCATAATGACAAGGATAGGATATTCCCCAAACATTTTGGTGACCATTCGTTGGCACCTTGGCCTCACCTGCCAAAACAGAGTGAATTGTTAATACATTTCATTAATATATGAAAATCAAATAAATAAATATAACAACATCAATTCATACCTTCACGAAACACACAGAGGGCCAATGGTTTTCTCCTCCTAGCTCTCTTACCTTTCTCTGCCCTACACAATCAAACATTTGAGTTAGTTCCTACTGCGAAATATTCATTTAAATTATTGGGTAAAGACTTACAAACAAAACGGTTTTTTACCAAACAATTTACCTGTTAAATTATCGTTGGCTTGGGAATCCCTCTTATATAAATCAATGTAAGCACACCGAGGTTTCCACCTTTAAGTATTTAGTATCATAAGCTAGAGTTCGCAAGGTCCAGTCCCATGGAGGTTTCCATAAACAAAATGGAAGCCAAGTGGCCACCATCCACCTTAGAATACAAGTAAAACACCATTAAAAATTTAGTGTATACTGTCAACAAACCAAATAAATAATGGCACACATGTCAGTTGATAAACGAAGTCACTACACGCACCATCATGTAGAACAAAGCCTCCAAGTGAATCCTCCAGCAAGAAACACCATAAAAAAATAGCAAAACCCTTACGACCAAATAAATGTGACTTAAAATCTTAAAATATCTTTCCAACGATAAAGATCTGACAAAATACAGATGGAGGGATAGGTTCAGTCCTTCCCACAAAAAGCATGCAAGACATCCACTTCATTCATTATGCATGGTTTCTTTGTTAACTCGCAGCTTAGGCTTATGAAAAATAATTTAAATACTTCATTAAACCTCATTAAAACATCCTCTTTGTAGCTATCTTCCACCTTATGACTCTTGTGGACACATGCCATGGATTGAAATTTATAACATATTCATACCCTACATGTATCAATCCTTCATCATTTGCAAATTCCACAAGGATTATATACCAACGTAAGCCAATATCTTACATAAAGTAAGGTTAAAACTTAAGTTTTAACACCTAAAACATATGTCTAGCAAGTATAGATTAGGACTATATCCCAAATTCTAGGATTTTAATCCTAGGTAAACACTGAAATCCAATATTCCAATGATTTTAAACTTTAACATATCACCTTGGTGAGGGTTGTAACTGGGTTGTCGTTTAATTATAGTCAACGTCAGACGAACGACAAGTGCTGCCATCAAACATTGAAGAAGTCCAATTAATTTTATCCATGGCAACAAGTAAAATATATTTTACAACTAAGCTAAGCATGTTGCGACAAATATGTATTTAATTTATAAACAATAAAACAGTTATGGTGTAAAATATGGGGATGTGACAGAATGGTATCAGAGCACAGTTACAACACTTGTCCTGAAATTCCCAACACTCAAACTGATAAAAAAATTAGAAAATTAATTATATTGTTATTGTTTGACTCTCTTTGCAAACAAGAAGGGAAGAATAACCTTTTTTTTGTAGAAATCATGCTAGATGTGGGAGTGTCTTCTGAAGGAGAATCACATCCTAAAGATCCATAAAAAATGAAGAAGGTAACATTAGAGACAATGAAATATGGGCGAATTTGAATGAAAGTAGGAATGATAAACCATCTTAACTCCTACAAACAGTAAACGATTTAAGGGTAAAACTGGAGCGAGTTAAGCAATATAATGAAGACATTTAAAAAGCACAAGAAAACTTAAATAATGTTATGTTGACTAAACTGCATAGTAAGGAAGAAGAAAAAAATAAAGGACTAGAACTGCGCCTTATAAACATAAGGTAAGAAAACTAGATTTTTCTAGTCATGAGACTGAATCTTCAAACAAAGAATCAACTAAACATAGTAATGAAAAATATAAAGATTCTAGTAAAAGTAGTGATAGTAATCAACAAAAAAAGAAATACAAACTACATGAAAAAATTTCTAGTGAATTTAAAAAGATAAAACCTCCTATGTTCAATGGAGAAATTAGAAAGGGAGAAGAAACAAAAGCTTGATTATGTAGGATGAAAAAGTACCTCCAGATTTATAATTATTTTAACAAACTAAAAGTGAAAATGACAATTTATAACTTGACAGGAAAGGATGATATGCGGTGGCAAGATATAAAGAAAGTAAAAAGAATTAAATAACGTTATGTAACTTGGAAAAATTTTAAGAAATATTTTAAAATAAAATATTTATCACAATAATAGTACAAAGAAAAAGCTAAAGAATTCTACGAATTCTGATTAGGTGCAATGACTATGAAGGAACTTTGCAGCAAATTTTTAAGTTTATTACACTATGTACCTTACATTATTGATGAAAAACCAAAAACTCAATGTTTCTTTAGTTTTTTACCTCTTATGTTTAAAGAGAGAATCAAATATGATAATACGAAAACTATGGAAGAGGCCATGAGAAAAGAAAACTTAAGCAAACTTAAGGGAACAACAATTATATGCCAAGTTTAGCATGTGTGATTTTTTCAAAGATAGAATTCAGTATCTAGGACATGTGGTGTCTAAGGATGGGATATCAATAGATCACGATAAAATCAAATCTATCACTGGATGGCCTGTTCCAAAGAACGTAACTGATATAAGATCATTTGTGGGGATTATTGGCTACTACCGTAAATTCATTGAAGGATTTTACAAGATAACATACCCTATAACTTCATTACAAAATAAAGATAAGAAATTTTTATGTAACGAAAAATGTGAAGAGAGTTTTAATAAATTAAAACAGTTATTAACCACAAATCCTATTCTAAAAATTGTTGATCCATTTAAATATTTTGTTGTATGTACAGATTCATGCAAAGAAGGACTAGGTGGATTACTAATTCAAGAAAACTATGTCATAGCCTATGAGTGTAGGAAGATAAAGGAACACAAGAAGAATTATGCTACTCATGACCTAGAATTAGCAGCTATTATTGATGCACTTAAAATGTGGCGACACTATCTCATCAGAAGGAGATTCTTATTAATGTATGATAATATAAGTTAAATACTTATTTGATCAACAAAATCTTAACACTAGACAAGCTAGGTAGTTATTGTTTTTAAGCAAATATTATTTTGAAATAAAACATATAAAAGGAAAAGAGAATAAAGTGGCGGATACTCTAAGTCATCATGCAAACATGTTGTATGAAACAACAAGAAGTAGGTATGAAACATATTTAGAAGATAAAATTATTATGGATGAATTACATAAATGACCTTATTTAGGACACCCTGGATATCAGAAAATGATTACCATGAAAACTTGGAAGGATTTCTTTTTGCCTAATATGAAAAAGGAAGTAGCATAATATTTAGCACGATTTATTGAATGTCAACAGGTAAAGGTTGAACATCAACATCTAGCCAGATTATTACATCCATTACCTATTCTGGAATGAGAATGGGAAATTATCAGTATGGATTTTATAACTGGGTTGTACCTAAATATGTTAAGCAACACGACTCAATCATGGCCATGGTAGATAAAGTGAGGAAGGCATCTCACTTTATTCTGGTAAAATATACATATAAGGCTATTAATATTGCTAATATTTTTATGAGGGAAATTCTTAGATTGCATGGTGTACCAAAAATAGTAATTTCGGACAGAGATGCAAAAGTTACGGGAAATTTTTGGAAGGCCTTATTTAAAGGATTAGGAACACAGTTAAATTTTAGTTCTACATATAATCCTCAAAACAAAGGACAAACGAAAATAGTAAATCCAGTTTTGGAAGACATGCTTAGAATGTACGTAATGGATAAAATAGGTAAGTGAGAAGATTGTTTGCATCTGGTAGAATTCACGTATAACAATCATTTTCATGCTTCAGCTAGATTAAGTCCATTTGAGATACCGTATGGAAAAAATTTTAATACTCCAATTTCTTGGAGTAGTCTTGCCGACAGACTAATGTTAGGACCTAAAATATGAAAATATATGGAACTAATAGTGAAACAAGTACAACATAATTTGAAGGTTTCCCAAGATAGTAAAAAAAACTTATTTCAACTTAAAAATAACTCCATGAGAGTTCCATGTGGGAGAACATGTTTATGTAAGGGTAAAACCCAGAAAAATCTACTTAAGGTTGGGAAAATGCTCAAAATTGGCACCGAGGTATTATGGACCATTTGGAATTTTAGCAAAAATTCGACCGATGGCATGTTTCAATTTCAAAGATATACGTTCATGATGTTTTTTTTTTAGAAAAAAATGGCTATATTTATAGGTGGTTTAACCAAAAAAACACAAGTCCAAAAATAACATAGGTGCCCTTGTGGAAGCGACAAAGTGGTTCATATAAACAAGTCTTCCTATAGTTCAGAAAGTGCCATTCTTCTTACAGCTTACATTATATAGATTTATATTCATAACAATTAAAGATAGATACTTCTAGTTGAACATAGGAACATCAACCAGATATCGAAATTCAAAATTTGAGCCTAAAAGATCTAAATTCATTTTGCTTTCTCGCCATGGCGAGAAGAGGAACTTGAGAAATTCACCACTTCCAGCTTTACCACCTTCAACTCCATATTTTCGAACTTAATCCCCAAATCAGCTAGCATACCTGTCAAAACATTCTTTGTGCATGCAATTGAGCATTCACATACTTTCTTCACATGGGCCAGGTCCTTGTAAACATTATCAAACCGATGAGCACCCTCAGAATCAATCTTGCCGAGAACCTTGTTAATTCCTCTGGTCTTCTTCTTCATCTCCTTAATGTTTGTTTCGATGAATTGAGCAGGAGGGGAGGAGATAGTGGATTCAGAGGAAGCTTACATATTGTGAATAACGGACAAAAACTGAGCACAATCCTTTAATGAAGCAGATGAACCAACAAAATCCTTGCAGAGCTAGACAATCCAAAGCACAATTTCCTTGCTGGAGTGGTCGGATCAAAACATAAAATGTCAACCAATTCCCATGACCTGTCTAATAAACAAACCACCGAAGTCGCCATGCTTGTCCATAATTTCCTATGAATTCATGTTGGGGTTCGCATCAAGTGGACAGGACGAGAAACCATTAGCACAATGAGTGAAAGCATTCAGGTGTATAGGCATTAGATCTCTCGATCCTTGAACACGCTCCACTATGAAGGTTGGCATCATGCCACGTGATGGGGCATGCGTCACACGAGATTTCAAATATTTTGCCATGAGGTGGAAAGTTAACGCCTTAAGCCCCTTGGGCCAGGACAAGGTCCTATGGTGTTTGACAGAAGGAGCTGACCGCATTACACTTTAAGACTCTGAAACCAATAGAAATGCCTATGTTTGCAGCTTGGACTGCTTTCCCATTGAACTCCCTTAGAATATGAAAAAATTCAATTTTGTGAAAGGAGGAGACCAGAGCTTGGAATTTCCTAATCAATTGTCATTGATGCAGTTGGTACGGAAGAGTGTTTTCAGCAAGGGCTTGAATTATTAATCTCGAGTCCCCCAACACGATAATTTCATTACTTCCCCAAGTTCTAGCAATCTAAAGTCCCTACCACAACGCCAAAGGTTCTGCTATATTATTAGTTTCCCTTCCTAGTCCCCAAGAAAACTTGAATTCTGTTTCTCCATTCAGGGTGATGGAAACCCCGCCGCAGCCCCCCTGCCAAACCCCCTTCTCCCCGAAATATGTTCATGATTTTATTCATGTAATTGACTGGAATTTTATACGGGTGGAATCCAGAGGATAATTTCAACTAGAACCAGAATGTATTCTTGACAGGAGGGAATGTTTTCTCTGGAACCGTACCATCGAAGAAGTTAAGGTGCAATGGAAGCACCTTAGTCCAGAGGATTCCACTTGGGAATTGGAAAATAATATGCAGGAGGCATATCCAATTCTATTTCAGAGTGAAATAATGGAAGAATAAAAGGACAAAGAAATAATAACACCGAGGAGGGTGTTATCCTTAAAGGGAAGGTGTTTGTAATACATCAAACAATTGTAAAATAGTTTTTATTACTTTGACTATTTATTTTTGTTAATATGTTTACATATAAAGTCAAAATAAATGCAATGGATTATTATTATTGAATAATTAAATAACTGAGAGGAATTAGAACTGAAGTAGTCGTTAAAAGAGTGTTTATTGACCCACAAGGAGAACTGTAAAATGGTCAAAGTTGCTGAGTGAGAACACAAGTGATACATGAGGCATATTCCCCAAGATCAGGTGAATACTCCTTGTGAAGAATTAAAGAGTAGGATTCTCATAAATGGCCAAGTCTTAGGCAAAATACTATAAAATACTATGTCCATCGAATAAGCAGGAGGCCAGCGATGATGGGGAAATAATCTATTGATGCAAAGAGATGGCGCATTGATCAGAATTTTACCTTGTGGTTCAACAAACAGGATTGAGGGTTTTGGAGAAACTAATATTTTCCCGCTCTAGGAGTTGGTTGGGAGGAACAACATATTCAGTTCTATTTTCTCGGCAGTGGTGATAGTTTCCTTACTAAAATTCATCTACTATTTTAGTCTTGATAATTACAGTTTGAAAGTAGATTTTAATTATGAGTGTATTATAAATTGAGATTATACAATGTATCAATTAGTATTCTTTTTATCTTTTTTATTAGTAATTATTTCTTTATACACTCTTAGTGGTTTATTTACTTATGTACAGGCATGCAGAAATTACAAACTACTTTTCCTATACATAATACAAGAAATATAAATTGTAAACAAGTACAAATATTTTTTAGAATGTCTTAACATTAAGAGAAATATCTATCAATCAAACTCTTCATTCTTCAACAATTACAGACATAATAGGGAGTGTCGAGAAGCTTCGATCTATATACAGTAATGTATACATAATAAATAATTAAAAATATAATCACAACATACTTGAGATGAAAGGATTCCCACAGAGATCTCCTCTCAGTATAAAAAAATACCAATCTAGGTACTAATACAAGCCTCTACTTTATTGAAAATGTATATATATAACATATTTTAAACTAAAATACTTAGTAGGATTAAACAGAACCAAGGAAAAAATTTCAAACTAAGAAATATGTGATCTAAATAGAAAATCGACATACAAATTACAAGTCTCTATTTCGACTTCCATATATCCAGAAATCAATAGATCTAAAATAAATAAATAATTAAACAAAACCAATACATCAAGCTAAGATCAAGCAAACATATAATTAAAACATCCAAGAAATACAATCGTAGTAAGCCCAAATAAAAAAAGATCTAGGAACTGACTATCTTTGGACCACAATAGTCAAGTCTCATCTACCTTAAACTCCTTTTGTTGTTGAAACAACCTGTCCTCTTGGATCCTTTTTAGGACTTCAACATAAAAATGGTCAATTTCCTTTTCCGTTTTGATCCTATCATGCAAATACAAATCGGTTTGGCTTAAGGTTACCTCATATAACATATGAGCTCGTCGACTAAAGTATCGGAAATTTTATTCTCCTTTCCCTTTATATGCTTTAATTTAAAATGGTACTCTCTAAGGAAGGCCAACCATATGGCCTCCCTGGAATTTATATCTGATTGATCGAATAAATACTTTAGAATCATGTTGTCTGTATTCAAAAGAAACTTCTTCCCCATGAGGTAGTGCCTCCACAGCTTCAAGGCGTGGATAATGGAATCTAGCACAACATCGTGGGTGGGATAATTTTGTTCGTGTTCCTTTAATTTCCGTGACTTGTAACAAATCACGCAATCATTCTACATGAGAAGTCGTCCAAGTTATTCCTTTCTTGCATATATGAAAACAACGAAATCGCCATCGAGATCCGCAATTCGTAGTATAGGTGCAGTAGTCAAAAGATGCTTAAGCTTCTGAAAACTTTCCTCGCACATGGTTTTCCATAAAACCTTGTTTTCCTTCTTTTGTAAGGCAGTCATTGGACAAGAAATATTTGAAAAGTTCTTGATGAAATTTCCATTGTAACCCGCTGATCCCAAAAATGACCTAATGTCTATGACACGGGTAGGGGTAGGCCAATCCTCTATTTTTAATCTTTTCTGGGTCAATGACTATCCACTTCTCGGAAATGATGTGACCTAGGTATTGTATCTATGGTTTGCAAAAATCACACTTACTAAACTTAGCGTAAATCTGGTGTTCTCATAACACCTGTAGTACTATGCGGATATGATCCTCATGTTCTTCTTTACTCTTTGAGTAAACTAGTATGTCATCTATAAAGACCAATACGAACTTATCTAGGTATTTACTGAATATATTGTTCATCATGCACATAAAAAAATTTGGTGCATTGGTAAACCCAAAATGAATTACTACAAACTTGTAATGGTTGTATCACGTTCAAAAGGTCGTTTTATGTATATCTTCATCGCAGATCCAGATTGCAGGTCAATCTTTGAAAAGATATTTGCTCTTTCGACTTGATCGAACAAGTCATCGATCCTAGGGAGCGGGTAACGATTCTTGATGGTCATCCTGTTAAGTTGGTGGTAGTCATTGCATATTCGCATCATACTGTCCTTCTTCTTTACAAAAAGTATAAGTGCTCCCCAAGGGGACACACGGTCGAATATAACCCTTCTTAATGAACTCTTGTAACTGGAACTTGAGCTCCACTAATTCTGATGCGCTCATGCAGTATGGGGATTTCAAATCTAGTACTAACTCTAGTGTTAGTTCTATGAGAAAATCTAAGTCTTGTTTTGGTGGTAATCCCAATATTTATTTGGGAGATACATCCTTAAATTCCATGAGAATTGAAAAATCTAAGATGTGTTGTTCTCTCTCAGCTTCTACATCCTAGATGTTTACTGCAAACAATTTACAACCCTTCCTTATACACTTCTTTTCTTGTAAGGCAGATATCTGTCTAACAGAAACCTTCTTAGGTATGCCTTAAATATTTGTCTGATTCCCTTGGCTATCCGTGCACAAGATTGATTTCCTTAGAAAATAGAGCATGACATGGTGTTTTTCCAACCAGTCCATGTCGATAAGTACATCGTATGATCCTAAGGGTAAGATATTCAAATATATTTTAGCGGGGAAACCGTTTAAGTTTACCTCACAGTTTCTCACTATTTCTGAAATATTTCTTTTCGTACCAGTGGATAATTGTACCATCCATGGTTTCTCATTGTTTAATTTTTCTAGTTTACATGTTTCAATAATCTTGGGTGATACATAGCTTTGGCAAGCACCTGGATCAATCAAAATCGAAATAGAAGTGTTTGAAACCTTACCTTCTATTTTTACCATAGTGGCATGATGGTTTTATTGTCGTCCATCAAGTGCTGCATAGATCCTCGGTGTGCTAGCCATGTCCTCTACCATTGGGTATTCCTGTATATTGTGTAAGAATCCACTAGTATTGTTTGGAAAATCTTTGACATAATGGGGTCCTTGGAATTTCCAACAGTTGACCTGCAGCAGGGCATCCTTGGCTCCTCCATTTTATTTTGGTCGGTTGGTATTTGGTGCAGGAACATTTGGATTTGTACCTGTCTTGTTGAATTTTCTGTTGAATGGAAAACTGTTATTCTGTTTTCTATAGGGTGGTGGTTTAAAACCAGTTTTGTGGTTATCCGAGAAGGTCCTAGACCTGTCTCAAATTTTGTTTATGTTATCCTGCCTAAGCTTTCCATGCTCATAACAAAGACTAGCTTTGTGTAAGGTAGTGTCCAAATTTTTGGGCATGTCAAACTCAATTCTCTCTCGAAAATTGGGAGGAAGACATCCCAAAAACTATTGTATATTCACATTTTTGTCCTTTATGTAAGGCAGGTAATGTAACAAATTGAAAAATATGTTAATGAAGGCATCCATGGTCATGGATCCCATCCTTAATTCATAAAATTCTTTCACTTTCCTGTCAAAGAATTTCTCAGACATGTATTTCTCCTGAAATATTTTGCGAAAGTTACTCCATATGATTTCCTTTACTTCATCATTTTTGGTATGCTTTAGGTCTCTCCGCCATCTAGTTTCTTTTCCATTTAAATTATATATGGATAGATGGGCTTTCATTTTATTAGAGTAGTTGTGAACTCGGAAGTATTTGCTCATGCCTAGAAGCCATTCTTCATCCTTCTCCCTGGTATTCATCTCTCTTTGATAGGTTGGGGATTTTATCTTTCAAAATTCTCCTTGGAGGTTGTCATCATTTTTTTTCCTCTTTCTGCAAGGAGAAAGTGAATTATCACTAGACAGATTGTGATAATCTCTTTCTGGAAGCGTAGGTGTGTGATCTTCTTTTCCCTCTTGCTTTGGGTTGTTGGCCCATTTACGATGACAACCTTCTTTAGAGTTATTGGTTGAATGGGTAGGATGTCCATGAGTGTTTCCTCCCGTCATGTTCAGAAGTAAAGATTCATTTATTTCTTGTTGCTCTTTTCTTTCATTCATATTTTCATCTTTGAAGCTTTGTAAGTCTGCTTGGAGACTCTGCATGGTTTTCATTAGATCAGAATTTAATTCTACCACCAGTTCTTTTTCCCATGTTGGGGAATTCAAATTTCCTTGTCGATTGTTGTCTTCCTCTGTATTCATGATCTGGACTGTTCTTTAAATCCTAGAATCAAAACATTTAATATCAAATAATTTTTAGTTAGTTAAACAAAATTTCAAATACAGTTTTGAAATGTTTATTTCTGCAACGAATGTTTGGTAGCTCTCATTAGGTCTCTTAGTGTTTGAATCTGGTCTTGGATACCACTTGTAATGTCCCTAACATTCATAAATAAACAAAAAATCATAGGCTAATAAAACTACTAGATCTTAAGGACATCTTCATTTTTACTGCGGAATAAAAACTTATTTGAAGAATTGAACCTAAGTTTTGTCTGTTGTTTTCTGTGTGCTTTTTTTTGTAGGACGATGATGTCTACATGTCACTATTCTAAACTTCAATGCGCTCGTAATTTAATTTTACCTCCCTATAATATTTACTGACTTTTTCGATCCTTACTCTATTTTATGTCTTACCTTCTGTAATATCCCGAATTTTGGACCTACCATTTATAGGCATGAGCCTATTAATCATGATGATTATATATTGATGTTTTATTTTTGGGTCGAAGACCCCACTGCATATGAACATGATGATTTGTTTTGTATATTGGGCGTAATCCAATTGTTGATGATATATATGTATATATATGTTTTGTGTTGGGTGTGAACCCTGAAGCACATGATTGATGAAATGTTTTGTGTTGGGCATGGACCTTGAAGCACATGATCAATGAGATGATTTGTGTTGAGCGAGAGGCTCTAGGGCACATGAGTACTTACATTTGTGTTGAGCATAAAGCTCTAGAACACATGAAAATATAATTGGAAATTTTGGGCATAAGCTCTGGAGCATTCCATGTTGATGTTGAGCATAAGCTCTAGAGCATCGGCTCTTTGGCCATTGTATCCCTAGGTGTATCATACAAGTACATCCTAGAATTTAGTGTTGAGCGAAAGCTCTGGAATTGCACTATGTTTTAACTCCCTACTATAGGCATTGAGTATGGGATCTGGTAAGCGCTAGGGGTTACTGAAAATAATTTAATAACTTCTGAGCGAAAATGGCTTGAGAAAAATATTGATCATCATCATACTTATTTATAAGTGATTAAATGAAATTTCAAATTTCTGTATTCTCATCAAAGTACTGAAGAGCTACCACGTTATACAAGGGAAATCCAACATGCAAGGATGTTTAGAGTTGCCTAGCCTAGTAGACCTAAACTATCTACCTACTTGACCTTCATAAAGAAGTGTCGTTAAGTCTAGGGATCACGATACATGATGCTCGAAGACAAATGCTAACAAGTATTTTAATACTATGTACTTTATACATAGTATGTATAAAGAATTAATTATAATTAATTATATAATTGAATAAAGAAAGAAGAGAAGCTCCACCAATTACTATTTATTATTAAAGGATTTATAAATAGTGAAATATCTATGAAAGATTTACTAGGAACCAGTTAAAAGTTCATAGGTTAAGAATTGAAAATTACCCCAGTAAATTTAAAAGGGTTAAAGCAAGAAATCAAGGATTTCTTGATTTAACTACCCCTTTGACTGAAAAGTCTGTCTACAAAGACTCAAGCCAAGTAAATGCTTAGGGTTCTGATTTTTATTTAGGAGAATTATTAATTTTCTTGTTTTTGGCTCTCAAGTGTTTTCTTGGAGAAATGCTCCTGAAATTGAAGGAGGATTATTCAGAACTGATTACCAGATAGGAAACCCTACCTTAGGAGCTCTAAGCTACTTGCATATTGGAGTCCAGCTTAGGGGGATCTGTATTTAAACCGGTAATGGTTCCAGGTCATGGTTGGGTGGAACGTGGTAGTTCCCAAGTGATTTGGTCATCAAATAGAGGTCAGCTCTGCATTGAATTGTTAATGCTGGTTATTTAAGTGTGCAGGTGCAACCATTGACAAAGCTTCAAATTCAAGTATGAAACCCTGGAAAGCCTATTCTCTTTTATTTCCTAAATATTTATTACTATTTCTATTAAGTAATGGATGCAATGAAATTTCTAATCCTAAGGGTTAAGTTTTATGATTAACAAACTGCTAGGGTTTGTAATTACAATTTATTAATCTTATGCTGGAGAAGTTTTATTATATGTTGTTTATGTTCAGGGTGGTATCCTTCATAAATGTTACTGTATTAACTAGGTGTTTATTTTAGTATTATGTTTATATTGTGTTCTCTATATTTAATACTCTGCTGACATATTTCATTTGTCAGCAGAGGCTTGCCCTAGAATTTTAAATAAACTAGTTCAGTAATAATTAATTAAAATATTATTTATGCTAAACTATACATGTTTATATTTTAAATTAGATCTACTAAGAACCAAGTTCATATAATAAGAAAGCTAAACAAGTTATCAAATACCTTCCAAGGTCTGCTTCATATAATCATATAAAACCAAAATACTTTACATAACTGAATCAAACATTAAATTTAATCAGAGGGATAACATGAGCATCCATGTGGTCCTTATCAAGACTCTTCCCTAAAATATACAGTCTTAACATCTATATTAAAATACCATAAATCACATGTATTATATCTTTAAAGGTCCCATATATTATCCATCATAAACATCCACCTAAACTTTTACCAAGTAACAAATCATCTAACTCTGTATTTTTAAACAGAGGTCGTGGTATCGACCCTCACGGGTTATAACTTCAATTCATAAACAAAATTAAAAACTCCACAATAAGAATCCTTAACATAAATCATCACCATAATCAAACCGCATAACAAAATCCATAGAGTAAATATCAAATACCATTTCTATTATTTCTTATAAAATATTTCACAGTTTGAAATCGCCCTGGCCCAAATCGATGAAGGTCGTATACCCAGTCATCGGCCACGACCAAGTTTTCCAAATCTAACCACACAGTATTAATCACACATGCCACGATATACTCTAAGCATTCAAGCTGTGTTTTACCAACACATTGAATGCCTTTTAAATACCGATTCGAACAAGAATCAATCCTTTTTATAAACCCATTGTTTATATCGCTACACAGGCCACGATTCACACCAATGCCTATTCTAGCAGAGAGGTCGTAAGACCCTAGTTACAACACAACGTCGACCACCAACCTTTTTAATACACAGTCCAATAATTATAACCCTACTGTAAGCGTTGCCCACCAGGGTTCCCAATCCAAGGTTTTTCCACAACCCAATTTACATAAAAACCAAATAACCGTAATCAAATAAACTACAAGCTATCATAGCACTGTGGGAAGGCTCATGCCATTTATGGCATGGCCTTTACCCACGCTGTCAAGATATTACATTAACCAAAATAAATAATGGCAATTACAGACAGAGCATCTGATAAGGCGTATACCTCTGTTTTTAAAACCCCAACCTATTTAAAAATAGTACCTAATAAAAATGCAGAAGGAAATCGCAGACACCATCTTTGAAGTTAACCATTACATTATATTAAAACCAATACATATATCTAGTTACACTGAAATCCCAATGTCTATACACAGTCGCCATTAAAAGGCCGAGGACAAGGTTTTACATAGGCGTGCCAATGGGCTATGGCACCATTGCAAGCAGTGGTGTAGCCCATGGCTATAAAAACCAAAATCAAAACATTAAACGATTTACATAACTCAAAAAAAATTACACAGAGCTGAATGGCCTAAGAAACGATTCATGGAATAATCCCTCCATTTAAAAGTAACCAAGTCTGTATTCAAATCCCAAAGGCAAAATCGAATTCGCTACAGCATCAAACCCCAACCAAACAACCTGTCGAAACATAGCTCTGCCACAGGATTGAAGGGTGACAAGCATAAGCTTGATGAGCAGGATTACCATGGCCACGAATGTAACGCTTGGAGCCAACTGTGTTGTAGCCACGCTGCCCTCGATTCCTTTCAGCACCTGCAAGCAAAAGAAAAACCAATATGGGGATGAGGAGTATGCCATTATTTTGAAACTGTAAACCAAACAATGTGCAGGCTTATAAATTCATGCAGGAATACCTCACAAGCTGGAGGTCACCTCCATGGCCATCCCTTTGCGCATAGCCAAAACGACGAAACCCAAAATGACAAATACATTGTACATTCATCATGAACCAAGCCTAAGGGAAGGTTGTCACAATTTTCAACAAGCATTAAATGCATCAGGCTAGAGTCCATTAATGATTCATCAAACCCAGTTCCATAGTCAAGACTTGTTACAAGGTATCTTTTAATGCCACTGTCCATACCATCGCTTAAACCCTGGAAACGTATGGTTTATACCATATATCGTGTCACCCCAAAATCCAAACATCAACGTTAACATATTACAAAGCTTGCACTATGATAGTATTACCATAATACTTAGTCATAGGTTGCGCTAGTCCAAAGTCTAAAGACCCTTGCTTAGGTATGTAGATAATGTTTAGTCCATAGGTTTAGAGCTTAGGGTTTTAATACCTTAGTGACTAGGTTTTTAGGCTTAAGCACCATGGAATACAAGGTATGCCATGATAACATCTAGGACTATAAAGATCCAACGATTGCTCTTAAACCAACCTATTAACCTGCCAATAAAAGAACCTAAGAAAAGTTAATAAGTATAGTAAAAGAAAACATGCTTAGCACGAAAGAGATATTAATGACATACAGGATAACGAATTTAAAACCATAATGAAGAATAATTAATGTACAGGAAATTTATCCAAAATAGTTAAATTGATGATAACGACACTTACCAAGTTATAAAACCAAGTCGATAGGTAACGTAATAACTAGTAGCAAGCTATCAACAACCAAGGCTGTCAACACACTTTACATCTGATCCCATTGCAAGTAATGAACTGCGTAAGTAAAAGAGAGAGGTGCCTTAGTTCGATTGAACTAAGTAAGCCTGTGTAACCAAGTATTACCTTACCTTTCATATCGTCATGGGAGAACTAGTCCTGCCACTCCACCACTTTATTCCCATCAACATAGTTAAGTTAGTTTTCATTAAATAAACAAAGTATACATGTGCAGGAGTAAAACAATGAACTATACGATTCATTAATCCACCTATAGTAATAACTAAGATGTACAACTAGTTTAAATAACAGAATTAAGACATAAGAAGTAAACGAACTAATAATCACTAAATGGATAAGAGATTAACAAGACAGTAATGGAATTTTTCGAAGAGACCGAAAGCATAAGTAGAGAATGCAATTCTGCATGAGTAATAATGAGCCCCTTTGGGTAGTTTTCACTAGCCTATAATATTTTTCTTTTATTTTCCATTTTTTGGGACATTGCACTTTCATTTTACGTGTATTTAGTTATTTAATTGTTCCTTATAAAGAGGCTGACTTAGCTCTATATGTCAAGGGGTGGAGTGGCGGGGTTATGTCCCTTAAAGGCCCACTCGCAAATGCGAGGTTACTATGCTACGGGGTTTACTTAGTTCATCTTGAACTAATGCATGTGTT
Organism: Pseudotsuga menziesii; assembly: GCA_001517045.1. Classification (NCBI taxonomy): domain Eukaryota; kingdom Viridiplantae; phylum Streptophyta; class Pinopsida; order Pinales; family Pinaceae; genus Pseudotsuga; species Pseudotsuga menziesii. The sequence continues at coordinate 23,388 of LPNX011025945.1, forward strand.
CCTATTCTTCTATAAGTGATTTCGCTTATGAACCTAGGCTTGCATACGCGATGGAACAGAGTCCTAGAATCTACAGCTATTTGAACCTAAACAATGGTATTCCTATGTTTAAAGCTAAAAGAGGAAAAAGGAGTCCTAAGCCTAAGTCATACTTTGTAACTATGGTGTAGGAGTTATATCTTGGATAGTATTATATGCATGTTTTTAAAACTATTTGTTTAGGGTTTAACCAAAATAGTGTATTGATATTATGATAAGAGGGCTTTAAACTAAAGCCTAAACTTTATGCAAATAAAAATATGGAAGGGTTTAAGACTATGGTAGAGGGAAATAATGCGATGGTAAGGATTGTGAATCCAAACTATAATCTTGTGGGTTTTTATTTGGATGAAGGTGGCATCCAGGTTAGCGCATTGAATGCACCTTGTAATGCGCATGATTCTGTCCTTATGCACTTTGTTAGGGTTTCGTTGGTAATCCCTTTGGTATTTTTTTGGTTTTGCGAGGAGGCTTCACACTCCAGGTGGGAGCTATACATACCATGCAGAGAAACCAGTTTTCTCATGAAAACGTTTCAGAGGTATGCCAAGCTCGTCATGGTTCCACTTTTTAACTTTGGTTTGGATTTATCATTCTTGCATACTTATGAACCAAGCTTTGTTTTCGTTGTTTCCAAGTGAAGATAGCGTGGGTACTCTGCGTTTACAGGGAAGAGCTTTGGTTTTCCTGGCAACCATCCCAGGTAAGCCCCACAAAATAGCAAAGGGTCTGTAAGGAATGCTGAACTTGTTGTGTTTGGCATATGGTTTCGATTATGGGTCTAGGAGATGTTTGGTTGTAAAACTATTTTGCTGTTTGGTTTAGACTTTCAGATTCCTTCAATTCATTTGGGAATTTTTTTAAATGCGACTGTATAAACATTTTTATATGGCTCTATAATGTAATGTGATGTTTAAATTTTTAATAAAGACTCGGCTCTATGTTTTGGTTTACCATTTAACTTATGTAATGGATTTTTGGTTTTAAATGAATCTTATTGGGTTTTTGTTGTGTTTTAATATGGCTCTATTTTTTCGAATTTGTTTCTAAATGCTACAGTTTCATTGCTCTACAATGGCACTTACGATGCCATTCTTTCAATAATTTATGCGAGTTGATGCATATTTTGGTAAGGACGTATATCTGTTTAATTTAACTGATCGGGTTTTAATGTGAAAGGGCCTAGCTCTGTCTATAAGTTTAGATGTGGAGTATTGATCAATTATGGGAAGCCTGTAAGGGATAAACCATGCGTGAATAACGCATCCCGTGTAATGTGTTGAATATTGTAACTTTCACTTACAGGATTCGATCTTGGGTTTATATGGTTTGATTTTATAAAAATCTCCCAGCTAAGCTCTAAGACATTTGAAATTGGGTGGAATGCTTGGCTGGGTTTAAATGATTTAAAGTTTAATTTCTTTGCACACGTTGTGGTTATATAGTTGGGGTTTAATGGATTTGACCATGGGTCACGTGGATACTTTGACTGTGTTAAAGGTTTTAATCCTTTGTTTCGTTAATATGTTTGATGTGGTGATTATCATGTTATTCTTTGAATTCCATCAACGAGAAGCATATGGGAATGGAGCTCTGTGTGATTTGGTTTTTAAAAGCATAACTTGAAAACATGGATAGGCTCTCAGCCTTCATGCATTATGGTAATTTGATAATCTTTGGTAGTTGTTTTGTAGATTTGTTTGCACTGTACTATATAATGATATGTTTATTTAATTTTAATAGTTTAAATGTTTGTTATGTAGATAGGATATTTGGAAAACTAGGTTTGGGTTTTCGCTCCCAAATGAAATGTGCCGGCATTTCATAATTTTATAATTTTGAGTTTGGATTAAAATGGACTCAATCCGTGGACTGAATTTTTATAATTTATTTATTTAATAATTATATTAACATTGGATCAGAGTTTAAAATGTGGTTGTTTATCGCATAGTTTAATTAGTTTAAATTTTTTTAAGCTCTGTTTTTAATTTATAATAAGGTCATAGACCTGTGCAAGTTCTTTATGAAAATATACTTTAGGGTTTTAGTTTTAATTAAAACATTGACATAGATCTGGTGTTTAGTTTTATCTAGAAACTAGGGTTTAAATCTATTTTAAACTGTTGAAATCAATAGATTCTAAAACTGTTTAAATATAATGCGAAGATCATTTCAACTTAAAAACCTACCTAATAAATTAAAGGTTGAGTTTTAATTTAAATAAATTCAACAACCCACAACAAAAAAATTAACCCTAGAATTTATCTAAGACTTTATAGGATGAGTTTCATATTTAAACGAATGAAATCATTCTGAAGCATGTATTCAAAATGCAGTTCTCCAATTGAGAGCATAATAATTATAAGTAAAATCTGTACACATGATTTATAGAACTTGATAAGGTAGAAACCTCATACCTACAAGTATTCAACTTGTTTTAATGGCTAAAAACCCTGCACACTTAAACACACAGTATTAATAAAAACTAGTTATATATGACCTTAGATCCGTTAACCAGCTAACTTGGGAACTACCATGTTTCTCCCAACCAAGACCTAGAATCATTCCTGGTTCTAATCTGGATCCCTCTGAGCTGGATCCAACATGCAAGTAATCTAGAGTTCCTAAAGGTGGGGCTTCTTTTATTTGGAATATCAGGTCATGTATAAGATTGCTTGGCTTTTGGAAAATTCTCTCCAAAATTACTTAGGAAAATAAAAATGATCAGATCCTAAATCCTTCCCTTCACTTGGGTCTTTATAGACAATCTTTAGAAAAAAGGGCAGTTGTTTTAAAACTTCAGTTAGATCAAGAATCTATTATTTTCTTGAAAATAATCTTTAATTGATTTATGTGGATTTAATAATTATTTTGCTTAACTTATGAACTTTTTTACTAGTTCCTAATTTGACGTTTTAGGATTAAATATTTATTTAATCATTTTAGTAAATAATAAATGCATAGACTCTTTACTCATTATTTATAGTTATCCTTATTTCTTTATTTTTAATATATATACTTATTATTTTATTCATACTATATATGAACTATATCTATCTATCTATCTATCTATCTATCTATATATATTGTTAACATTTACTTCTGCATATGTAAAATGATCTCATTTACTTGATGCTTTTATTAGCTTATATTACAATTTCTTTTATCAAGGCCTTAGGTAGGGTCGGTCAACTAAGTTAGACAGATCTAGATCCTCCTTGCATGTTGGATTACCTCGTGTATCGTGGTAGTTCTTCAGTACTTGATGATAAGTAGATTCAAAATTTCAATTATTCAACTTAAAAATAAGTAAAATAAGGTCAATGATTTTCAGATTCATTCTCACTCAACACAATTAATCTCAGTAAATTCTAGCTCTATTCAGAGCCCAAGCTCAACGCTAAAAACTGGGATTTACACTTAGTGCAATTCCATAGCCTATCGCTTAACACTGATGCTAGCATGTACTCGTATAATACACCTAGGTATACAATGGCCAAGGATCCGATGCTCCAGAGCTTTTGCTCAACATAAATTTGGAATGCTCCAGGGATTATGCACAACACTTTCAATTCTTATAATTAATGTTCTCTGGAGCTTATGCTCAACACAAAATATCATAACTCATGTGCTCCATATATTGCGCTCAACAAAAAATATAATCACTCATGTGCTCTAGAGCTTGCGCTCAACACAAAATCTCATCACTCATGTGCTTAAGGGTTTTCTCCCAACACATTATAGAACTCAATCATGCATTCATTCTTCTACACATTTTATCACAATAATCATCTTACTATATTCATTAAGGTAAATCACATAATACATTTAGTACATCATACTATGACAATAATATTTGTCCATTCGGGTCCATGCCCAACATATACAATCACATACATGATAATAAAACATATGCATTGGTTTACGCCAAGTATATCTAACTAATAAGCATAACTCATGTGTAGAGGGGCCTTATGCCCAATATACAAACATAAAAATCAAAGTAACTCATGTGCAATGAGACTCATGCCCATCATAGTTAAGGTCAAAATTTGGGATATTACAACTAGAGTCAATGAGGAAATGAATTATGATCATTATGTGAAGGTTTGTATCAAAATATTTCCCAATTATGTTCTATCTTTTCATATGTGTGCCCTATATCACTAAGTAAATCATGAAATATCTTGTAAAATACCAACTCAGACCAACAAAATTCTATAAACTTTCCATCTTCTCTAGCATGAACATAGTTAAATCGAGGAAACACATGTTCAATAGTTGCATTATTCTATGGTAACCATTTGTATCCATGTCAGTTTCTATCATATTACTATGATTCTGCAACATCCAACAATGCAAGGTTATCCATATCCACATGTCACTTGGTATACGCATGAATCAAATAATTATTGTTGTCAGCATTATATGTATGAACATGTACTTCCTTGTAAACCTTCACACCAACATTTAGAACCACAAATCAATGGCTACATTCAGAAAGATGATGCTCTAAAAGAAAATCGCATGCCTCTTGTGCTCATATGTCTCTGTCAATAATGGTTTCACATAATAAACTCAATTCCACAATACACGTGCATCAACATATTGTGGAATGTGTTTGATCCCTTTTTGAAAATTTATTGCATATTTTTCTATGTAATTAATGAGCACGTGCTTCAAAAGAACATGTTTCCTATCTATATTATCCCTTCACATCATCAATGTTTCAAGATAATGCATATTCAATTTGTCATCATTTAATTCATATTTAATCTAGGTTCATATGTTTTTTTCTCTATTCTCATCAACATAATTTTTTTAGTGATGACATGTAACTTACATGGTGCTTATTGACATACCAATCTTCCCACCTTCTTTCGGAGGAAATATTTCTCATTACACGTTATGTAATGCTCAACATAATTAATAAGTTCTTTATAATTCATCATTGGATCATATTAGAATATTTGTTGGGTTTCCATTAAAAAATGGTTATATTCATTGTTGAGTCTAACCTGAACCTAAATATTTCTCTAATGTTGATAACATGGATTCATTGTACATGTACACATCTATCAAAATATTTTTTGCAAAAGTAAATTCTATAAGATTTTCCAATTCAACTTAATGCAGGAGCATCGTGCTCTACATCCAAGTACAAGCCCAATGTTTGGATTAGACCTAGAAGGGGTCCTCATTTCCTAAATTAATATTCCTTGAACTATCATATTGTAAACAAACCTATGTTTAAATACGATTCTAGATGGATGATGAGTCATTTAGGTGAGTCACTAGGTGAATGAATGAGTCATTAAGTCAAAGTGTGAGTCATGTAGCAAATCCCTCATCTAATGGCAGTGAGTCATATGACAGGCTTAAGAGTTTTCCTCAGTTAGAATTAGTTAGCAGATTGTTGAGTGTATTGAGGATCTAAACCAAACTGGTTCATGAATTCTATTGTATATATTGTGTAAGCCTTCAAGGCAATAGTATGTAGCCAAACAATGTAATATCTTACTAAGGGGTAGCCAAACAATGTAAATCTGACTAAGGTGTATCCAACCAATGTGAATCTATCTAAGGAGTGTCCAAACCAATCAATCAAGAGAAGATAGATGGTTGTGGATGTACTAGACTAAGAGGATCATAACATAGATTCTATATCGATGTAAATATACAGATTCCTTGTATTGAATGAAGGAAAGTCTATTTCGACATATTTCTGTGTAATTGCAACTATGTCTGAGTGTATGATTTTATGAGTTGAATGCTTGATTAACCTATGTTAATTGTTGATAGGTCTATTTGTGTTGTATTCTGAATTTAGGGATTTTTAGAGTGAAAGGTTACAGAGATTGGTTTATGGATCTCTATGTGTGAAATGCATGAATAAATCCCATGTCATCGATCACTGACAGGATCAATGTTCCCTTGTAAACGTTCTGTAAAGGTGAAGTTCAGAATTGAACCAGGACAAGCTCGGTGAAGTTGGACAGAGATCGATTGATCAATGCTCTGATCAATTGACATAGGGTTGCAGAGATCATAGTTAAAATTGGATTATCCAGATTAAAGGAGAAAGGATGGATCGGCGGTGGAAAAAGATTCATGAAGTGAACTTGCACAGGAGATACGAGATTCGCAAATTCAAAGTGAAGTTCCACAGGTGATAGCAGATTGTCGGATGAGATCAAATCCGCAAGAGATAGACAAATATCAGAAGTTGCGGAAGCCCATTTCAGAAAAAGTTGAAGGCACATCCGCAATTCGTAATCCGCAACCCGACTGCGGAAAGATATTTGCGAAAGAAAAATTACGGAAGCCCAATTATGGGAAAAGTGGGAAGGTGGGTTTTCAATCCGCAATCCAATTGTGAAAAGGACCATTGCAGCCACATGATTGTAGAAGTCGGTTTTTGGAAAAGTGGGAATTGCATACCCACAATCCACAATCCGCAATTGCAGAAAGGAGCTTGAGGAAAGGTTGTTGCAGAAACTAAGTTGTGGAAAACTCAATTGTAGAATTGAATTTGCGGAATAAGAGTTGTAGATCGAATTTTTTGAGGCTGATTTAGACACAGAAGAAATATTTGGCCGAGAATCCAAAATTAGAAGTTTTCTAAATGTAGAGCAAACTAAATCTTGGAGAAAGCAATTGGGATATGGAATTTTGGGGTTCCCCTTTGCATTATGTTGTATTAGAGAAATAATATCTTGAAGGTTGAGTGGTCTACATCAAGTAAGATATCAGAGAATAATTTTTATATGTTTCTATGAGTACTCATGTTGATACCATCATGTGGTGTTAGAGAAGAAAAAAAATTATGCATAAAGGTAGCAGAGTATAGAATATTCTGCATGAAGATTATTAGAGCTCATATCAGAGCTAAGAGGTAAATCAAATTCTAATTTTCAATTTATGTTAAATTTGAAAACTAACAATTTGTGTTGAGAGGGTTGGTCAGGTGAGAGTATTCAAAATTGATTTAAAGCAAGAATTGCAGACAAGGGAAATGTTTTCAACCATCTATACAAGTGGAAAAGTCTTAAAGGTATGGATTGATTTATGTTTTATTTAGATCTGGTTATAAGAATTTTTTGAAACAAACATGAAAGGTTTTATAGCAGCAATGGAAGCTAGAGGAGATATATCTAGGATAATTAACAATTGTATTCTTGATGAAGAGTTTGTAAACCCTTAGAGGAAAGAGAAAGCAGTGGCAGAACCTAAGGATCCAATAGAAGTTGGACAAGAAATGGAACAAGTTGAATGTTCTCAGAGGATAAGTGGATTTGCAGAAGACAAAAGGAGCAAAGAAGGTTGCTCAAAAGGTTCTAGAGGATAAGAACCAAGGATATCAAAAGGACAAGATCGAGGAGATATAGCTTGTTGAGATATAGTAGCAAGTACGAAGACTTGCTGAAGGTGAAGGCTTAGCTACAGTCCACAAGTGAGCAAGGTGAAGTTCATAGAAGAAAAGAAGATGGAGATGATGAATATTGGAAGTCATTGCAAAGGTTTAAAGAAAAGCCACAGCAGAAGAAAAGATGTCAAGGAAAAAAACATCAATAGGATGAGTCAAGAAGAGTATGACAGAGAATCAGTTGACATAGGATTGCAACTTATTCATTTGGAGATCCTGCTACAGAAAGAGGACCATAGGTATGGTTGGATCATGAAAATGAAGGTAATATGGCATTCACTACAGGTGAAGCTACAGTAAAGGATGTTGATAGATTGAAGGAAGAACTCATGATAGTTGAGTTTGAGATGGATGTTTTGTTATGTGAACCAAAACATGGCCCATTGTTGGGAGAATATGTGATTGAGGATGCAAAAAATGAGAGGCTAAATGAAAGTCTCATGGATTTTATAAAGAGTATAGATAAACTTATCGAGGAGATGATTGTGAGGAAAAATGAGACCAAGAGGTCTTATGTTTTTTAGACTGATTATTTGTTTGTGATTACAAGTTTTGTTGCAGATGATAGTCAGTATTTTGAAACTGTCTTCAAATTTGATGAAGTCAAATATGATGAAGAAAGTCTTTCATATGAGGAACACAGTCAATTAGAGATGATCTAAAGATGAAGGAAGAAAAAGAAATGTGGAAAGAAATTTCTATAGGGAAGAATTAGAATTTCATTTTGATGAAGGAAAAAGTTGAACAATCACCTTGGACTGTCATGAAGTCTGAGGAAAAAGAAGATGTGATTTCTAAAAGCATGACAGAAGAATATAATTTTTTTGTAGTAAGATATGAGATGGTATATTATGAAGATTGTGGGTGATTCCATGAAGATGGGTAACACTTTTTGGCCAAATTTGGGGATGAAAACCTGATTTTTTACTCATGTGCTAGATAGAAGCCCTCAAAACGCATA
>LPNX011025945.1:32188-51599 GCA_001517045.1 Pseudotsuga menziesii
GACATGAAATTTTCCATTTGTTTGAATGTGGGATAAGTCTGTTTTTTTAAGCCCTCGACCGAGGTATAAACCTCGACCGAGGTATTTAAATACCTTGGTCGAGGTATTAACAGGACCTCGGTCGAGGGTTTGTACATCCCTCGACCGAGGGTTTAACAAATCCTCGGTCGAGGTCTTGTTAATACCTCGACCGAGGTATTAGCTTGGTCGAGGTCCTATTCTATTTAAAGACAGCAGCCTCAGCCAAAAGCGTACACGGTCATTACATTTGTTGAGAGTTGGTGTTTGAAATGAAAGAAAGAGTCAATTATTTTTATTTGTAGAATGGGTCTTGGAGTTATAGGAGTCATAGATATGATTGATCAAATCTATGACTTCTATGACTCCTATCACTCCTCGGCCCATATCTACAGATCTATAAATTGATATAATCCAAGGAAATGATGTCATATCATTTTTTTCATGGTCACATTTTCATCTCTCCAAAAGTACTAAAAATACTTTGTGCCTTCGTATATAATTTTTAATTTAAAAAAACTACAATTATGTGATATGTTTTTCAAAAACATATCACATAATTGTATTTTTTTTAAATTAAAAATTATATACGAAGGCGCAAAGTATTTTTAGTATTTAAAACCTTTGGTAATTTAGTGATTTCTTGACTAAATGTAAAAATCATGTTTATTGAATCATATCTGTACCTTTCTTTGGCCGGCTACTAACCCCCGGCAGAAATAAAAGGTATGCAAAGGTATAGTTTAATTGAATAAATAAAAGTTAATTGACCAACTCATACTACCATGCAACGAATAATTTGCATTCTCCATCACACAGACGGTAAACCCTCTCTCACCGTAAGGGGGTCCACACCACCCATCCACGCCACCCGGCCATTCACCCAAACAGACAGACCGCACTATAGTTTTTTTGACAGAAGCACCTCGGTCGAGCTATATACCTCGACCGAGGTGCATACCTCGACCAAGTTAATACCTCAGTCGAGGTATTTATTAACCCTCGGTCGAGGTTTTAATACCACGACCGAGGGTTAATAGATACCTTGACCGAGGGATGAAAAAAACCTCGGTCGAGGGCTTCATAAAAGCTCGGTCGAGATATTATTAGCTCGGTTGAGGGTTTAATAAGCCCTTGACCGAGGTACGTTTTTTGGTTTTTTTCCAAATTCGCTTGCCAAAAAGTGTTACCCAGGTCCGTGGATTCACCCTTGTATTGAACTTGTAGCTCATACTGTTAAAGAGATTGATGATGCTGAAAGTTTGATGTTATGTTCAGACCAACACAAAGAAAGGTTGCCAGAGAAAATATCAACAGGGACTTCATATTCTCATGTTTTTGAAATTGATTTTTGCTATGTGTTTGCAGGTATTGAATAAAGTGAAAACAGACGGAGGAATAAATATGTCATCACAAAGGTAGATACCATATTGTCTCAAAAGGGTGATCAATACCAAGAAGAACTTGTTGCTGCAAAGTTGGCTAATGAAGATAAAGAGAAACTTTCTAACCTCAGAAAGTATGATGAAGAGTTAGAAATGTTGGAAGATTGGTTGATCAAACCAGGGATTGATAAAGATGACTGCTCAATGCTTGATTGCAGCATTGGAAAAGAGAAGATAGAAGGTTGAAACACTGAATTGTCCTGTAAGCTAGTAGATGGCAGCAGAGAGTCAAAGGAACAACTACAATTTCAGAATAAGAGGATGTAAGCATACCAGCCAAAGGAAATATTGGACATGGAGATTGAAGAACTAAGGATGTTGATGGCGAAGGTGTCTCAGAGAAGGCATGAAGAAAGAATGGATATTTACATCAGCAGAGCAAAGAAACAAAAATAACAACAGAAGACAGATGACTTAAGAAGATTTTGAAAGCAAAGATAGTGGAGCATTGCAAAAAAAAAGTATGGAAGACAGGAGAATTACAACTAGTAAGAAGACAACATAACAACCATGAAGCAAATGTAAAGCTACAGAACAAAGTTTGGGATCCATGGATACTGAAGATGGAAGGTTATGAGCAGGAGGTCATATTTATTTCTTCCTCGGGAGTCTAATGCAGGAGCATCCTTCTATCCATCCAAGTACAATTCCAATGCTTGGATCATACTTAGAAGGGGTCCTCATTTCCTGAATTAATAGTCCTTGAACTATTATATTGTAAATAAACCTATGTTTAAATGTGATTCTAGATGGATGATGAGTCATTTAGGTGGGTCACTAGGTGAATGAATGAGTCATTAAGTCAAAGTGTGAGTCATGTAACAAATACCTCATATAATGACATCAAATCATAGGATAGGCTTAAGAGTTTGACTTAATTAGAATTAGTTAGTAGATTGTTGAGTGTATTGAGGATATGAACCATAATTGGTTCATGAATCCCGTTGTATATATTCCTGTAAGCCTTCGAGACAATAATATGTAGCCAAAAAATGTAATATTTGGCTAAAGGGTATCCAAAAAAATGTAAATATGGCTAGGGTGTAGCCAACTAATGTGAATCTGGTTAAGGAGTGGCCAAACCAATGTAAATCAAGCCAAGATAGTTGGTTGTGGTTGTACCAGGATAAGAGGATCAAAACATAGATTCTAGATCGATGTAAATATATAGATTCCTTGTATTGAATGAAGGAAAGCCTATTTCGGCATATCCTGTGTAATTTCAACTCTGTCTGAGTGTATGATTTTATGAGTTGAATGCTTGATTAACCTATGTTAATGGTTGATAGGTCTGTATGTGACGTATTCTACATTTAGGAATTTTGAGAGTGGAAGGTTACAGAGATTGGTTTATGGAGCTCTGTACGTGAAATGCATGAATAAAATCTATGTCATCAATCATTGACGGGATCGATGTTCCCTTGTAAACGTTCTAAAGAGGTGAATTTTAGTATTGAACCAGGACAACCTCGGTGAAGTTGGATGGAGATCGATTGATCAGTGCTCTGATCAATCGACATAGAGTTGCATAGATCATAGTTTAAATTTGACGATCTAGATTAAAGGAGAAATGATGGATTGACGGTGGAAAAAGATTCACGAAGTCAACTTGAACAAGAGATAAGATATCCACAAAGTCAAAGTGAATTTTCGTAGGTGATAGTAGATCAATGGATGATCTCAAAGCCACAAGAGATCCATGGCTCTTAGAAGTTGCAAAAATAGATTTGCATAAGTAAATTGCGGAAGCCCATTTCAGAAAAAGTTGTAGGTACATCCACAATCCGCAATCCGAATACCCGACTGCGGAAAGAGACTTGCGGAAGAAAGAATGTGAAATCCCAATTCTAGGAAAAGTGGGATCGTGGATCCGCAATCTGCAATCCGATTGCAGAATTCAGTTTTTGGAAAATTGGGAATTGCATACTTGTAATACACAATCCACAATTGTGGAAACTAAGTTACGGAAAAATCAATTACGGAATTGAGTTTGCGAAATAAGAGTTGCGGATCGAATTAGTTGAGGCTGATTTAGACACATAGAAGAAATATTTGGCGGGCATTTTTGTAAATATGGGCATGAGGAATCTCAAAAAGCATCTTGTCAAAGATGCTTTATGAAAAAAATATTTTAAATCATATTTGAGGAGATGCTTTAAATCATAAAGCATCTTTGAGAAGATGCTTTTCAAAACGAATCTTTGAAAAGATGCTTTTCGAGATTCCCCATGCCCAGATTTACAAAAATGCTCGCCTCGACCAAAACGTGAGGAATCTCGCGAAGCTCAAAACATGAACATTGTATCCCTCAACTAGACCTTTCCAACAGTACCAAGAGTGCCACAATATGACTTCGGGGATGAAATGTTATCGCAAAACTACCATAATATTCTTTTTTTCTCTCTACCTTTTTCTTATTTAGGATACATTGTAGAAGAAGCTAGAATGTTATGAAATTTAGAAGTTTGCTAAATGTAGAGCAAACTAAATCCTGGGGAAAGCAGTTGGGATATGGCATTTTTGGGTTCCCCTCTCCATCACAACTTAAGTATTCATATTAGGAGTGCCTTTTAACCATATAAATCCATGCATGTGTGGAGATCCACAATGTTTCCATTCACATCGACACCAATAATACATAGATTTATAATTTAAATGATAGAAAATATCATCTCAAAACTGCATGTCTCAAGTGCATATAATGTGATCTACAGTATAAGGATTATTAATTACATTTTGAGTGCCAAGTCAAATATCAAGCATTAATTTATGTAAATTTGAACATTCCATATCTATTACACTTAGTGTGAAGAATATCATGGGCACCTAATGTGTTGAGTCTAGTCAAATAAATATACACGACTCTTACTCCATTATCTCCTAGTACACACTTTCATATCTCATTAATCTTGTGTAAGTTGTGAATCTAGAAAATTTTGTAAATTTTCTTGTAAATCATCCATTGTTGTCGACAATTTTTTGTTATATTTTTTATAACAAAAACTGTAAAAGAATCTTGCATATAATGTCTCATGATCATATTAAGCAAAAAGTATCTAAAGTAAATGTTCTAAATAAAACATGAAAAATAGAAGGTAAATGCTATAAATAAAACTTTGTAAATAGAAGGTAAACGCTCTAAATAAAACTTGGCAAATGCTCTACATACCGAACACGATGCATCTTCGTGAAGGAAGAAGTGACCAACGCTATCCCACCTCCCAACGAGTTCTTTAATCTGCACGAGATTGATATTAATCCATTTTATTAAAAAAATTCAACATCACATTTTACTAAAACATGTTAAATTCAATAAAGATGGTGGTTTTTCTATATTGCAATAACAAAAAAAATGTTTACACCTAAAAAAAACTTTATATCTTGTGCAAATATAATATAGAAAATTTAAAAGTATTCTAAGAATTAAAAATATTCTAAGATATTATCACTTATTTTTTTGTTTTTAAAAATGATGAAGGGATGAGAAAGTAGCATCTCTATGAAGTCATCATTAACTAAGGAGTAGTTGGTTTGTTAACGGTTTTGTATTTTTTTTAATTGAATTTAACTATTTTTTTTTTCCAAAATCTAAATTTAGATGTGTTCAAGTTGTGTTTTTGATTGCATAAATATATTAAACATTCCCAAATATCAGAAAAACAACAAAATTATAGAAGTTTAACAACTAGTATATGCTTTTTCAAAAATTAATCTAGATTTTCTATTATATTCTCTAAAAAGAAACACCAAAAAAGTAAAAAACATATATGGACTATGTAAATATTATCTAACCAACCAATTTCAATGATTTTTTACCCCACTTTGTTGCGCCGAGAGGCGCATTCTACAGCCCGGTATGAGGTAGAAGTGTAATTCCGTGCTCAACGTGGAAGTGACACGTGTCACAATGTCGGCTCATGATAAATATATATTTAAAGCTCCCACAATGTCGGCTGATACTAAATATATATTTGAAGCTCGCACAATGTCAGTTTAAAGATTAAACTAGGCTTAATATCTATACACAGCAAAGCGCGGCCATTGCTTCCTTGGCAGAAGAAATACGGTCTTTAGCGGACTAGCGTTCCTAAGGCTTTTCGGACTGAGAAGCGAAGCTCTGAATCCCTGTAAACACGAAATCATTAAACTGCAATCCCACATTTTCCCTACCACAGAATGCGCCATTTCTTAACCCTATAGATAATAATTTCATTTAGAATATTTAAAGCTCCTTGCAGCTCCATGGATCATAGAATTGTTGCTCTCTGCATTTCCTTTTATCCTGACGAATTGAAATAAGTACCGAGTGATGCAGTTAAAGAATATATATTCTAGGGTTTGTCGAGGGAAGTAGACTAGGTCCACGTAGATGTGACTTTGAAAATGTATTCGCTTTCTTCATGTCCTGTATAGACAGTGCCTGGCCTCTTTTATCAGGTCCAGGCCCGCCGAATAATTTTAACTATTATTGGGCAATCTATTATTGGGAGCCCATTTATTTCAAAGTAACCGTAAGCTCTGTTCACGGGGTATTGGTAGCTTAACCAGATGTCACTCTACAACAAGAATATGGCAAAAAGTAAAAGGAAAAAAGATACAAAATTTAAAATGCTTGCGGTTCCTAGAGTTTCTTAATCGGTTGAATGTGCCAACATGGAAAAGCAAACTTATCCTTGCATTAAGCCAACGAAATATGGTATAACTATCCGTCGTCGTGGTGTTAAGACACACTGGATTGCTTATTTTTAAAAAGGTGTGGTGTAGTCTTGGACTCTCTATTTGGATTTGGATACGAGTACAGTGAATATTTTGGGAAAAGGTTATTTTTTTAACAGAAATAGAGTAGTATTTTATCAATGCATAGGTATATGTTTGAATTCTTAACGAATCAAACATATATATTAAAATCAAATTAGTAAAAACTAAAATAATATTGCAGACAACTTCTTCAAACATGTACATCATTTTTCTCATAACACTTTACACATTATCTTATCTTCTATGGAGGAGGGGAGGATCTTAAGTTTTTATATATTCACGATATGAAATGTAGGGTAATTCAAATAGCAAGTTAGTAGGCTCTTGCCTGCTGGCACCCTTAAAGCAATCTGATTTTAGGTTTGTCAGGGGAATACTGGGGTTCTGAATAGTTGTGTTTGTTCCCATAAAAATTGGTATTATGTTGAGTGACAATCGGCTTAGGCTTATGAAATTTCCATGATGTTGCAACTTAGGGTGTCTCTGTAATCTTTAACGAACTTAACTTAGCTTGGTGGCATCATTCTCTTACTGCAGGTCCCGGGATTTAGATATTGGCAGTGTTCCAACTATGGATAAAATCTTCACATTGAGGCCATTATACTACGCATTGCCAGACATATGCATGTAAACCATTGCTGCAAATACCTCCATGTAAATTCTTTTTTCACTATGTTGTTTGTTGATAGATACTTGAGGATTGCTGACCTAATGACACGGTGTCACAAAATAATTATCCAATCGAAACTGTCACCTAGGTAAAACGCTGAATTTTCATGTAATTCAAATCTGCTCATACTCATTTCAACATCCAGGCCTGTTCATTATAATTTTCATATGTCAGTTCATTGTAGTTCTTATAAACATCCATTTTCTATTTCATTCATAAGGTCACCAAATCTCTCTATTATTCCAATATGAAATTGAAACAGCTATTAAAACAGTTAATGTAAAAAACGAATACCATCCATAACATTTTCTAGAGATAAAACCCATGTTTTCTTCCTGGCAGTTTCATATTATTCTGAAAAGTAATCAAATCCATACAGATATCCGCAGTAATCTGACGATAAAATTTGTAGATCTAGCAAGCAAGTATTTAGTTTTATCAAGAAAAAACGGTAAAAACAATGTAAGAGATTGTTCTTCATCGCCCTATCTATGAATAAAATGATCACTCACACATTAAGTGGAAAAACGGTTAGATGATGTTCAATATTTTTCTTGATTAAGGTATGTCATGAATATGCTTGAATTAACTGAATGAAACCATAAATGACCGCATTTTCTTCTTGTACAAATGTTTTGAAAACCAATGCTCCATACGGCCTGTACGTTCATGCTATCGGAGGGCAGAGAGGCGAAGTCAACCGTTGACTTCACCTCTTTGCCCTCCGATGGCCTGAATGTATAGGCCATTTAAATTCACCCTACCCGGTTCCTCAATTGGCACAATTTTGGTTTTAGGGAAAAGCTAATAAATGGAAACATCCAACCATCAAACTATTCTTCAATTCAAAATGTGAATGCTGCACTCGATGATTAGCATTTATCTCAACGCTAAAATTTATTAAACAAGATAAACGGTGTGCGTGCTTCTGCAAGATGAAGGGAAGCGACCATGTAATATATATAAGTTTCTAATTCATGAACTTAGGGGGAGAGTAGCTTAGAAAATGATACAACGTAAAGGAAGATGAGAACGACTACAACTACAATGAATCCCTTGGATAGATTTCCTTCCCCGGATCCTCTAAATTTCATGCCCAAAATTGTTGCAATGGCTACCTCTAGAAAACAAAATTAAATTCCAGCATATTACAAGCCGATCCTAATTATATTCATACTCATAAATCGTCAAAATCCCCTATTAATGGTACTGTAAATGTCAATAGGGAATCTATTAAATAAGAGTTGGGCTTAGACAGAGGTGGACAAATAGTGGATTTGGCCATTTGCCAAGGTGATGCGCTATTGCAACAGGAAAAACTAGCTAAGCTTAGCTAAATCTATAGGTGGAGTTGGTATCATAAAGTATCACGCCATGGTGTAAGAATTGCCATCGAACATCACTTAATATCTCTGCAATATTCAAATGCAGGATTGAAAGAGGATTCCTTTTTTCACGTATTATGCAGACATTTCCTAAGACGATTCATATTTAAATCCAATCCATGAATTATGGGTTTTTTCATTGGGATGCTAATCTGTGAAGGTCTTTCTTTAGTTAGGACAAAAGAAGAATGGTAGGTAAGGGCGATAAATATAGCTGAGATGGGGATTTGCCATTGACATGGAGGAACACTCTCATATAGCTAAGATATGGATTCACCATTGACATGGAGGAACACTCTCATGAGCAGATGAAATGGGGTCCTCAATGGAGAACTTTGTTAAGAAAGGACATTTGCATATTTCCCAATCTGCCAATGGCACAATTTTTTATCCTTAATTGGAATTGGAAAATGGTTGAGGATTGGGGTTTTGGGATCAAGGATTGTTGACAGCATATAAAGGTTATTAGCAATTTTGAGTAAGAGATGATTTCTAGCTTCTAATAGCTATGAAATAATTGTGTAGAAGATAATGTCACAGTGTAGAGCCATAGAACATATCGTGGAGAACGAGGGTGCTCCAAGATTAATTTATTAAGGCCAATATGTATAATAGACTATACATGATATTTGATTTGATAGGCAATTCAAAATTTCTTAGCATTACTGGCTATGGATTCTACTATTATTAATTAATGAAATGATTATGCCTTTGTGCGCTCATGTGTAGTAGTCTGTCTCTATTTAAAATAAACAAAACGGAGACAACAACATAAGTTTTCAGATAGTTTTTGAACAATTTGATATTCTAATTTGATATGTTCTTCATGATAAGGGTGCTTATCGGTTTGTATATTCAGGGAGTTTCTGGCAAATATCGCCATAATCATCATAGATACATAGATGGATGGAGTCCGTATGTAGTGAAAAATTATGTTACGTAGTGAAAAATTATGTAAATTTTGCATTAAGATATATTCAGGTAGTTTCGGAAAATATCGAGATAATCATCATAGATACATAGATGAATGGAGTCCATAAAAAAATTATGTAAATTTTTCATTAAGAAAAAAAAGCAAAAAAGAAAAGAAAAGAAAGAGTGTGCGACCAATGCAGCATAAGATTCAAAACATTAATGTCGCCGCCCACGACTTGAACCAGCTTAGATCCAGTTTTACCCGGCTCTATCATGCGCCGAGAGGGATCAAATATTTCGAGGTGCAAACCCTACTTCAACAATTGCACTCCAAAAAAGGGTTTGCACCTCAAAATATTTGATCCCTCTCGGCGCATGATAGAGCTGGGTAAAACTAGATCTAAGCTGGTAAAAAATTAAGTGATCCATAGACTAATGTAATTTTAACCAATACCAATTTCAACTATTTTTTTTTTACACATGAACACAATAACATGAACACAATAACACAATAGAACGTATCTTCTTACCATGCTCATTGCACCAACTTGTTACATAACTAAAGCCAGCACTAGAATTCTAAAGACAAGACCAATGCCGTATCTTCCTTGTGTGAACCCTTTAACTCTGGACTTCCTACCATATTGCTTATTGCATTGCACATAGAATCAATATCGTGCTAGACTACAATTTAACACGTCCAATGGCATATCTTCATTGTCTCGGCCTTATCCCTTACACTACATCTCTTTGATGCCAATTCAATGCTCAATCTTTAATAGCACTTGTAACAACACCTCAAGGTTACACGTCACTACCATGCCACAAACAACCTATACAACCTATAACAAGGAGCAGATGCAACATCACATGTGATAAAATTTGATTAGGTATTCCATAGATGATCACAGAAGATACAATCAAACAAACAAAACACGTAATTACAAACCTGTAAGTACTGGTGCGGAAGGAATCATGGAAATTTCATGATTCCAATCCATTTTTATAGTTAGACCTGCCAATGATAATTCTGCAATATGTAGAATCGAATCTCTTCCTCGAGGTTGCTTGTATCACAGTTAATTGTCGGTTACTAACAGCGGCAGTGGAATCTAAGATACATGAACAGCTCTGAGTCGCTGCAGATGTTTCAAATGGGCGTGGTATAAAATACAAAAACATCAGGAATTCAGTAGATGGCAAGTGCGACGTTGCCGTTAGTAGCAGAGAGGCATGGCCGGAAACGTCAGCAAAATCACGTGAAAGTAGCTTAGGCACATACCCACACTGTCGCGTTAACAAAATGTAAAGAAAACAACTGTCATTTAGATACGGCTCTCTTTCACGTCTCTGGTTGAATTGTAAGATACAAATATATTAAGTAACAGTACACGACATTGCTGTTCTAGGGTTTCTTTAGTGGAATCTGTTACTCCAATGTTTTGAGTAGGTGTGCGTCGATAAAAATAACTTGTTAACAACACTTCTCAACGGTGCATAAGATTCAGTGGCAGAAATTCATTTCATATCTCTGAACAACTGATATATCTAAGAGACTTCTGTTTAAAATCTTACAAAATTTCAGTGCTCGTGATATACACCCTGACATCTATACAACTGACACAAACAAAGCATTCGATAACAAAGTACCATTCAAAAGTTCAGGTAACCCTCCAAAACTAAAGGATCCTTCTCCCATTAAACATCATCAACAACATTACATTCCCTAAAGATCCTTATAAATAAGGTAACCCTCCAAAACTAAAGGATCCTTCTCCCATAAAGCATCATCAACAACATTACATTCCCTATAAATATGAGTAAAGACATATTTCTAAAATATTTCTGTAAAATCGTCACCTTTTGCTTCCACCAGTTGAGAGCTAGTACTTCCAATTTGGACTTTTTCGAAGTCTAGTCTAGAATAACTTTGAAATCACTAAAAACTTGAAGACTGTTTACATTATGTAGATTTGCAAACACAAGGAAACCCCAAATGCTCTCGAACTCGTCCCTGCTCCACCCAACTGTAATTCATAAATATGTGACTCGTCTATCTTTAGAACCATTCTTGCACCACAAGTACCCCTATGCCACAAGCATGCTCCTTCAAAATAACCAGCATGACCATGTCAATCTTTCAAAGGAGGCCAAATCTAGATGAATCTTGAGCACCATTAGAATTCTCAGTGTATGCCCCCAAAACCTTTTTAATAACCATATTTACATCCATTAGCCTATTTTATGAAAACATCATCAAATTCTATGAAGCCAAATTCCCCAAGTAATATAACAATGAAGTTCTTTATAATTAGAAGTTAAAATATTTGCCATCCACTTGGAAAGACTAAACTCAAAAGTGATAGAAACCGAGGAAACATTAATCGTCAACATAGTTTCCACTTCCCTCCAAACCAGTTTTGCAAAAGGACAATTAACAAAGAGGTGATTAATAGTTTCTTCTCATCATAACAAACCAAACACACATTGGGTTTACACCATCCTTTTTTTTTAAATAACAGTCCCATGTCAACACCTTATTTTCTAACACCAACCACATAAAACATTTAACTTTCAATTGGCAATTCCATTTCTAGATAACCATATGCCATCTTGGTTGTAACCTTTCATGTAGACTCATTCCATATCCACATCAAAATATGTTCCTCATCAACAAGAAAGATACCAGCACACTTTAAACATTGTACATAGTTCTTCCATTCCTTTTTTGGAGCATCAAGTAATGAGAAATCCCTAGCTTGAAATCACCTATGACCACCAACCAATTCATTACTATCATACCCCAACCTAATCTAGAGAGCTTATTCCCTTGTTCCTCAAAAATTCAAACATTACACAAGATCATTCAAATTGATTCCCACCACTCGACATGGATCTTCACCAATAAGTACCTTTGAACCATTCCTTAACTTCTAGGCTAACCAACTTCCCATCGCAAAAAAAATAGTATAAAGAGCATTCCAATAATCTGAAATTCAATTCTGAATCTTTGTTGCATCCCTAACCCACTCATCCACTGAACTACCTTTAAACATTTATCCCTTGTTACAAATCCCCACAATTCCTCATTAAACAATGTTCTCCATAAGCTCTTAGCAGCCAATACTTTTCCAAACCAAAAAATATCCTTCAAACCCCGTCATCCTTTCTTTGGCCTCGCAATCAAGCTCCATTTCACGAAACAAAATTTCCTTTTCTTTTTACTTCCTCACCATAGAAAATTTAAACATTTCTCTCTAATGTTTCCAATAATACCTTTTGGAATTTTGGCAAGTGAAAGCCACTACAAAGGAATGCTTTCAAAAACATCCTTGTTCAAAACAGCCCTACCTCCTAAACACAACCATCTAAATCACCACAAGTCTATTCTCTTCTCAGTCTTTTTAACAAGCCAAATCTAGTCAACACTTCTATAATTAAGATATTTATTACTAGATTCTAGATGATACATTTTAGAAGGAAAAATTCATTTAAATTGATCCAAAACATCTTCATAATTTTCACTATGAAGAAAGTGAGACTTGTCCACACTAACTTACATACCCAGAGCATCACAAAAAACCTTAATATGCTCTCATACTGACTCCATTCTTCCAACTTCCCAACACCAAATAAGAAAACATCATCAACAAATAAAACATGAGTAAGAGTATGATTACTATAACTCAAACACCTTTAAGAGACTCATCTTCATTTTCCTAAATAATTGACCTACTTAGACCTTCTACCACCAATAAAAACAAGGGAGATAACATACAAACCTACCTCAATCCATGAGAAATATTAAAAAATTATTAAGGCCAACCATTTACCAACATTGCAAAGTTTTCTAAGGACACACAACCCATCACCAAAATTTGTTTTTTCCAGACTCAAACATATATGTCGAAGTGTAAGCCTTAGAAAAGACTAGTTAAGCTTATCCTAAGACTTAACTAGATCCATCTTTAAACACGGGGCTTCCATATTTTTTTATCTTCACAGAGCATAACCCCTCTTGTGCTAGTCCACTAACATCCAAATTCTATCTATCACTTAAAAACTCAAGTTGTTACTTTGACATACATTCAAACAACTTTTTCTTTAATTTGTTAGAAGCAATAATCTTTGCAAATAGCTTGTACACCAAATTACACAAGGATATTGGCCTAAAATCCTTAAAGGAAGTAGAATTTGAAATTTTTGGAGCAAGAGAAATAAATGTTGCATTTAATGCTCCTCCAACCTTATCATGAGCTGTAGAGTCCTCAACCACCTCAACCAAATCTTAACCAACAACTTCAAAAAAATCTAAAAAGAATTCCATGGACCATCCATCTAGTCCTGGAATTTTTTATTTTGCAAATTTTAACAATATATTCTTTACTTCCTTCAATGTGACTAGATATACAATATTCATACCTTCTTCTATAGAAAATAATCTTGGGAAATTTTGAATAACCCTCAACATTTTGCACAATTTTATTAACAATAGGTTTCCAACTAAACACATATGAGAAATAACTTGCCACCTCAATCTCTAAATCCTTTTGAGTTGTATATTTATCCTTTTTGAATTATAAATATCCTATATAGAATTTAATTTTTTCGTGAAATTAGGAAATTTAGGAAAGAACTTAGTATTATTGTCTCCATGTGACAAGTGAATAACTCTACCCTTTAAATGCTACTCTTCCTCTTCCAACTTCAAGAGATGCACCTTTTACGCTTCCAAAATACCCAAATACTTCTTTTGACCCACATAAATGATTCTAGCAAGATTAATGTAATAAAATCCCTTTATACGCTTCTCAATCCCCAATAGTTCTTCTCTTAACATTATTTTATTAATCCTCTTCCCAACTGATGCCTTTGATTTCAAATATTTTAATTTCATAAACATTTTATCCATTTCAAAATAACCATCATTAAAAGTTGGATCTTCCCAAAACATCATTGACCATTCATTTAAATTCTTCATCCACAAACCACATATGATTAAATTTGAAAGGAAATTTCAACCTACCTTGATTATTTTCGAGCTGAAGACAAATTGAGAGATGATTTGAAACCTTTTCTAGGACCACCGACAATCGATATTGAGAAACCTTTCGTGTCAAATTTGAAATCCTTCCAAGAAAATACCTTCACATGAAAAAATGGACAAAGTTAGTCAACAATGGTTTTCATGTTGAAAACACCCCACCAACCACCCATTCACATCCAAAGTACTCATATTCCACTCCTTCAATACTCCCTCAAAGACCTTCATTGTTATTTCTCCAGTAACCATAGTTTCCTAAATCAAAACTACATCAGGATTAGTATTTTCAAACAACCTTTCTGAGGACCAATTTTTTAGTGTTCCCTCCAATCCCTCTCATATTAATTGAGATTATAATCATATGATAATATGCTCCTTGGGTGCACTATTTTAACTACCAGAAACTCGTGATTCATACTTCCTTTAGCGAAATCCTTAGAAACATATCGTTCACTAATCTTTACAATTTTCTTCTTTTTTCTTTGTTCCTTAACAACCGAAACCAACCCTCCTTCAATAGCCCCTTTAGAAATTTTCTTCTCCTTAAATCAACAATCCTTACCATTTGAAAAAATAACATTTTCACTAGAAATAACATTACCTTCATCATCAATGAAGGAAATTGGGAGAATATAATATATTGGCAATGAAGATTTTATCAACCGATATTTCAGAGCAATTCTAAATTCCAGAACTCCCATGGAAGACCGGGAAGGATAAGGCATACAGGCTGGGTGTCCATTCTCTCGTTGTATACGTCAAAGAGGGGAGTCCATTTTTTGAGCAAGATAGGAATGGATCCAAAGCTCTAGTGTTTTCCCAAAATTTTGTCGACATCCTCCACACATTTGAACTTGAAGCCGAACCATCCCTTGGTTAGGGCACTAGATTCTAGTTCGTAGTGTAGAAGGTTCATCAAGTTTTTCCTGACCCAGTATTCTAAACCATCATGGCTCGGGTTATGACCTCTAATTTTCCCAACCAAGGACGCATTGTCATGTTCTCGACTTCTTCTATAGATACATTTACCCCGCAGATGAGATTTATGTGTTCTTCTGTCGAGATCAAGCACTTATTCTTCATATTTTTGCTAGGGGTTCATTCCAAGATTTCATTTCCTCCTTGCGAACTCTCCTTATCCTCTTTGCTTCTCTTATCAGAGTCAGAATCAATTGGGTACCCTTTTAAGTCCACCGGTCGAAGGAAAGATGCTATAAACCCTTCTGGGTTGTGGTTTTCTTCTCCATCCACTGCGATGTGAATTGAAGGATGTGGAGGTTCAAGGAGAGATTCGAGCCATCCCGCTTCTAAAAGTTTGAAACCATTGAGCAAGGTCAGATCCAAGGGAGTTGGCAGGTTCATAATAGGGTTTTCAACAACTTCTGTACGGAGAATGGTAGAATCAGAGGGGTGACTGAACCCTAGATTTGCTTCGAGATGTGGAGGGAATAGGGAATCGGGCCTTCGACCAAGAAACAGATCGAGCAGTCTAATATCCAGAAGTAGCTGTGGAGCTTCTTCGGTGTGTCCTAGTGGGTAGTCCAACTGCCGACTGCTAACCCCGATTTCCATTGACCCAGCAGGTTCGATTGGGTTCACAACTTTCATAGATGCAGGGAAAGGATGGTTAGAAACAGTGCAAGGTTCACTACTTGTGGACGGTGAGGAGAAAACAGTTTCCCCCTACCATTGGTCTATTGTGTAATCGACCAACGCATCGATTCCATACACCATCTAGCATTCATGGGTCGAAGAGTGGTGAGAAACAATGTTTGAAGCCGATGGTTTTCAGGGTTTGTAGTTGTGTCCCCTCAGGGTTTCAGAAAATGCAATTCCAAACCTTGAAGCCATGTAACACACACACACAAACACACACATATATAGGAAAATTGAAAAAAATTGATGAGAACAAAAGTCACTTAAAGACAAGCATTTAATTAATTGAAAATTCAACACATTAAATGATAATAATGTTTTTTTGGAAAACAAAATCTTAGAAAAAAACAGATCTTTCTACATATTTTCTACATATTGTTTTTTATGAGATCAAAATTCACATGGCATGTAGATGTGTTTTGAGGGCTTCAACTTAAAAACATATGTAAAATATAAAACATTTATCACCATATTTCACTAAACATATTAACCATTTTCATGGATTCACCCAAATGATACTATAAAATTTGAAGGATAAATTCATTTAAAATATATACAGATATGTAATGACGATCTTCTACATTTTTAATATAGTCATTTGCGATTGCAACCAGCCTAGGCCTTCACTCACACTATGGCTTCGCTTCGTGCAACACCGTTTCCTCTTCCAAGAACAACTGTATGTACCATCAATATTGCTTTGCTTCATTTGGAAACACAACACCTTATGATACCTCTCTTCACTTCGTGTAGTAACAATGCTCTATCACCCAGCATTCATCTTTTCATTCATGTATTCTCTCCATGTGGTTGGGGTTGGGATAACAACTAGAATAACTCAATGTTGCTTCCAACTTAGCAGCTTCCCGTGAATGTATTAATCCCGTTGGTAGGATAACAACCAGTAATGTGGTCATTTGTGACTGCAACCAACCAGGTTCATCTTAACTTCAAGTCTATCAACCACCATAAAAGGGATCAAATCCCTAAAGTTGTGCACTCTAGAAGAAGGTTTACACATCAAAAAAGTTGATCCCTTTGAATGCTTAATAAATCTAAAACTAAAATAATTTTATAATAATATTTTTGAACTAAAAATAATATTAAAATATTTAATAGTATTGTCTATTGTTTCTTTCCCTTTCAAAATATTGAAGAAATAATTATCTATAAATTTCCCATTAACTCATTAGTTGACCAAAAAGAATCCTCTCATTGAACTCTTGCCCCCAACCCACTTTATAGGAAATTAAGTGATCTAACACAAGCCAAATTCAACTAAATATTTTTACCACATACTAACACCATTACACCTAACATCCTACCATGCTCATTGCACCACCTTTTTGCATAACCAAAGCCAACACCTCGTCCCAATAGAATTCTAAACACAAGACTATGCCATATCTTCCTTGTGTCACCCCCTAAGCCAAATTAAACTAAATATTTTTATTACATAGTAACACCATTACATGTAACATCCTACCATGCTCATTGCAACACCTTTTTGCATAACCAAATCCAACACCTCGTCGCAATAACATTCTAAACACAAGACTATGCCATATTGTTCTTGTGTCAACCCTTTAACCGCTCACTTCCTACCATTTTCATTGCATAACTATAACCAACATAGTGTGACACTAGAATTCTAACACACGTAGAGTATCATATATTCATTGTCTCGACCTTATAATCCTACAATTGAAATATTTAGTTTACAACTCAATATTCAATCTTTCATGCCACTTGAACAAAAAAACTCAAGGTTACGCATCAATGCCATGCCACAAACTATAAGGACCAGATGTAGGACATCAAATGAGGAAGATACACTAGAACAAACAAGAACGTAATTATGAACTTGTAAGTAATGGTGGGATGGAATCATGAAAATTTCATTATTCCACCCTTACTATTATGATTCCAGTTACACCTTGCCAATGATAATATGTAAAACAAGGTACAATATTTAGAATCTTCCTCTCGAGGTTGTCTGTATCATAGTAAAGTCTCAGTTACTTACAACAGCAATAGAATATAAGATCCATGAACAACTTTGGGTCGCTGGAGATGCCTCAGGTGGGCGTGGCTTGAAGGTGTAGATGGCAAGTGCAACATTGTCGTTAGTAGCAGACAGGCATGGCATTAAAGTAGAGGCACACACCCATACTATCTCGTTAACAATAATTGATCAGCGTGGACTGGGTCGAAAAAATGTAAAGAAAACAACTGTCATTTAGAAACGGATCTCTTTCACATATCTGATCTTTTTGTAATTGACAAATAAAAGTAACAGTACAGGACATTGCAGTTTCGTGGAATCTATTGCTTCGATGTTATGAGTAGCTGTGAGTTCATAAAAAAAACTTCTTAACAACACTTCCCAACGGTACATATGGTTGAGTGGTTGGAATTCTATTCATATCTCTGAACAATTAGATAAAATCCTAATATATCTAACAGATTTCTGAATATCAAAAATTCAGTTCCTGTGATATAGATCCTGACATGTATACAGCTGACACAAACAAATCATTCTAAAATATTCTAAGCATCGAACAATTTGTACAAATTTCCTCAAATTTTTGTTTAGAACTTTCATCACCGAGATTTAAAGCATGTCCGCGGTTTAGCAAGTCAATAAGATCATGAGATGCCACTTTGTAATTCAACTTTTTCTTTCCTTTTAAAACTGCTACTTCAATACTGTTAAAATTACTCAGCCTTCTGCAATTTAATGCAGCAATACGGCTGCGGCTGCTGCAGTCATGTTAACCATTAGATCTAAAATTGTTTGAGATCTAAAGATTAGCATGCCTTCTACAACGGTATTAAATGACCTGTAACAGTTGAATATTAATTGCACTTCAATACAAACTGATATTAATTGCACTTCAATACAAACTGTAGCATTTTTATTTGTGTATAGTAACAAAAATGATATATGGAAAATGTGGCAAAATATGTTTTATGTTTCAAATACATTTATTTACTCGTTCAAATTACATGGATAAATAATTGTACTAAATTTTATGATGGTAATTTTAAATTTTTTAAATTTTGTTAATCTAAGTTCAACAAATACATGTTTTATTTTTTAATTTTTTAAATCTAACGATTAGATGTTTTTATTTACTCTCTCACAAAGTGGTTTTTAAAGGTGGATAGGCATACTAGCCATACTAGCCATAACTAGCCACTTGGTTTTGTGGAGATTATCTGCTAAAATATATAATTTTATATTAAAATATTAGTTTATTCTTTATACATTATTAATACTAGATAGTTAGGCTTAATATAAACATAAAACAAGTACTATTTAATAATAAGAAAACAAAAACTTATATGAAAGAAAAACAAGTTAGCATTTTTTTAACCAGTCCTTAACTGAAGCTTATTTAAATCTTAATTAAGATGTATGGGAGTGTGCAAGAAGTTGAGGGACCTTTTAGATGCAACCTCACTTTTTAGGAACACGCTCATGTTACATAGAAAAAGAACGCGCTCCTCTTCCATA
>LPNX011025964.1:10111-56503 GCA_001517045.1 Pseudotsuga menziesii
TGCACTGTCTTCTGAGAGGGGTACACCAAATGGAAGCCAGTCATAGCTTGCCTTGGATACTCGTATACTTGGCTTTGTTACGCTTGCCTCCCGGTTATTTAAAACCGCCTCATTCGCTATTTTCGATCTTGCTGCCTGACCAAGGAGGATATCTTGATTTTACACCTAACCATGATTAACTTGACGGAGGGCTTGCTCCTTGCTTTTAGGCTTTACGAACATAAAAAGCTGCTTGCTGGCTGGCTGATGGGGAAGGACTTATTCTAAGGGGCCTAGAGGGCCTTGGGCTGGCTGATAGAAGGGCTGGCGGAAGGGCCATGGGGTTTGATTGAGGCAGTGGAAGGGGCATTTGGGAAAGTAGGGTCGATCGGGTTTTCGACGGTACAGAGGAATAACGAAACGAAGTGAGAGGCCACATTAGGGGGGGGCAGGAGAAACTGTCAAGTCGATCGGGCTCGCAGGGGAAGAGCGGAGCGAAGTAAGGATCTGGTCGAGAACAAAACAACGCTATGGATACCATGACCTTAAACCATCGAGACTCGGTAATCAGATTGGTAGAAAAATGAATATGGATAAAGCATCTTCCGATCACAATTCTATCTATTGACAATGGCCTGTACCTAGTACCCAGGCCTTATCTGAGGTGAGCAACAAGGTAGCCGTAGGGGAACCTGCGGCTGGATCGAATCCCATTAGTGGCTGCAAGAAAATGAGGGCATTAAGAACGATAAATATCTCGGACAGATAGTGACTTTTTGAGTAATCCATGAGCGTCATATGTCATAATCGCCTATCGTCAGTTACAAGCAGCAAGCAACCAGAGAGAGGGTTGTTATTGGAACTTGGATCAACCAGAGAGAGGATTGTTATTGGAACTTGGATAGTTGTTAAGGAAAGAAGCGAGTTGGGATGCATTCCAATAAGTCGTGAAGCCAAGCTCCATGCGTGATGCTGTATCCTCCCTCAAGCACCCTCCCCCCCTAATAAATCTGAAAAGGATCGATGGGTGATACTACCCTCATTTCCTCATTTTCAAATGAGAGAATCCTTTTCTTGAAATTTATGATGGTTTGATTGTCTATGGCCCAATCTATTCTAGCAGAGCGGGATATGGATTCGTGTCATCAACAATGTTAATGACTTCAAAATCTGCAAATGTGCATAATCCTTCGACATCGACGAATACATTCCTCAACCATCCAATGGGTAGGACCTTCGTCTAATTGGAAAGTCACAAATGGATAGGAGACCAGTCCAAGCGCCACTTGCCCATACTTTCCCAAGTTTGTCACGTCAAAATATTGACATCTGAGCCCAGATCCAAGATGATATAATCCATGTTGTAGTCACCTATCTGCGCAGTCATCCTCAACTCGCTGCTAGTTTTAAATTTTTTTCGTACTTGGTTAACTTTCTTTTGAGGTCGCGGCTCTACAGGTATCTCTTCTATCATTTCTTGTAGTTTTGCAATAGCATCTTTATATTGCATTAGCATCAAACAACTTGATAGAAAGGTTTTTAGCTTACTAACCTCTAGTGGAGCCTTCTTATGGAATATGCGTTGAAACCGTTCAGAAATTTCCTTGACTTCTGCGTATGTCGATGGTAATTTTGGGCCTATGAATTCCAATTGTATGTCCAAGAATACTTCCTTCTATTTCTGAATGTTCAGTGGCTCTTTTTTCTTCACCGCTAGTCTTACTTTTGGCTGCGGTTGTTCTTGCGGTTTATCCTAGTCTACTCCAGTCGTCGCACCTCCTCGTGTTACGACAACGATGTTTAGGTCTCGTGGTTCAGCTGCAATCATATGAACATTCACATTCGGATTTGGGTTTGGGTTCTACGTAGGGTTAGGTCCTGCAATGGTCCTTTCTTGCCACTTTGCGATCAGCTGAGGGCATTGCTCTACATTATGGTCATGTCCCTTACAGTATAAACATGTCTTCACAGGCTCTAAACAATATTTGGCATAGTGATTCAGTTGTCCACAGTTATAGCACGTAACTTGACCTCTTCCTCTACCAAATCCTCCTTCTCCACCTCTTCCTCTGAAGTTTCTGCCATCCCTTCCCTACGGGTGTGGTCATTGTGGTGGGTACTGGTTCTGCTGGTAGTGTGGATGATAGGGGTTTTGTTGTGCGTACTGCTACTGAGGTGTGTACTGTAGTTGGTACTGATTAGGTGGGAACTGCGTAGGCTGATACGAGGCTTACTCCTATTCATCCTGAGCGAACCCTTCATTTTTCATTAAGTAGGTGTCAACAGTCTTTTCTTTTAAGAGCTGATATGCTCTACAATCATTCTCATCATGTCCGACTGATTTAAAAAATTTATAGAAGAGGTTTGCAGGGGTACTTACAACTTTTTGCAAATATAAACACTCTTCATCGTGATGGCCTCTTGACTAGCATATGCAACACCACGGTATCCCATGGCCATTTAATGGGTTGGGTGCACCTGACGCGACGTAGTTCTTGAAGGTCAGACAGTTATCCTTAGTGTGTCCATTCATCCTACATTTTGTGCACCACAAATATTCTTGTGCTTCTTTACCCTTCTTGATGTCTTGAATTTGTATCATTCGATTGGCCAGCTGCGACTAAATCTGCACCATCCCTGCAGCACCGTCACTAATGGGCAAGGCCTCTAATTTCATTGCCAGTTCTAGTGCTTATGTTTGCGATTCAATCTTTTGCTGCATTAACGAACCTCAAATGTGTGGTAATAGCGCAGCAATAAACCACTCCTTATGTTGTACATCGTACATTTGGATGCTTACCTTAGCCATCAGTGTTTTAAACCGTTGGTCAAAATCCCATACCGTTTTTGTCAGTGCTTGTTTGATTTCTTTGATCTCGGTAATACACTGTGACTCCGATTTAGGTTTCTTGAACTCAGAGATCATTGCGACTCGGATCTCTTCAAGAGTCTTCTACGGTGTTTCAATTGGTGTGGCACAAAACTTCATGAACCAATCCAGCGCACGACCCCTCAAGGTCGTGATCATCTGTGCCTTCTTTATATCTGCATTATGGACTAAACGCACCAATGCTGCTTTGGGTGTTCCATTCCATTTCCATTGAATGTGGGTAACCGAATATCCTTCGAAGCCATTGAGTTGGCGTTGAGGTTTTCTGGGACAAGATTCAAAGGGGGTGTACCTTCTCGTGCACTAGTCACTGGGATAACACTATCCGTATTAACAGTACTTTCTGGGGATGAAACTCTAGATCTTACCTCTTGTGATATTGCCGGTGTTATGTAGTTGCGTCTTGACCTCGATGTCTCCACAGAATCCTCAGAATCTTTTGGTCCTTCCGATATCGAGCTATAGTCCTCCTCTTCATCGTAAGACCCTTCGTCTTCATATGATCGAAGTTCATGTTCGCTCTCCTTGAATAAACTAGGATTCCGTCATCCCTTTTCGATTTTCCTTCTCTTTCCTAATCTGAATATTCTTCCACTCCTTAGGATTCCAGATTCGAGTTCAGGTTCTGTGCTTCTAGGGAGAATTTCAACTTACCCTTTCCCATCTTCTTAATAGGTCATCTGCGACATAACCTCCTTCTTAGGCACGCAACTCAACTACTCAGCTGCAAAATACCCTTCTCATAGGTAAGCATTTTTATCCATGTACCGATACATAACAAGTATCTTCTTCAGGGTCCTTGGAAAAAATTTCTTTCATCTTCACTATTCGAGGTTATAGTATCTACTACAAACTCAGTAATATATCCTTGCAATATACTGTCAACCCAAAAATCAACAGCTCTAGAAATGGTGTTACTTACACTGGTTACCTCATGAACCAACTGATCACTCCACTTGACGGTCTCTCTTCTCTGGAAGTTTGTTTGCTTAGTCGCTAATCTTGACAACCATTCATGCAGTATAATGGGGAACTCAACAAATAAGATCTCATGAATATCAGAATATATATATTTGTCTACCCAGTTTTCTGTGCTCAACCGTGTCCCTACGCTCTTTTCTTGCGCGAATGCTAGCATTTTAGAATCCATCCAATCTTCTATCTCGGTCTTTGTCGGGTGCCACAACATTTCCCTTGTTTTGATCAATAAGGTCTCATCAACGAAACCATTTGTTGGCCACTTTTCCTAACTCACGCGACCCAGGTTCTGCGTAGCCCGTCAACCCAACAAACACTCGAGATACCGGCCTGACATAGCAAGCCTTGTTGGCAATGGCTGCAAAGCAGACATAGTCTCACCTGAGATATCTCTTTGATGGGTAACCGCCGAAACCATGTTTCCGGAGTTGGTGAGGGGTTATAGTCCCTTGGCGCGCGACCAAGGCGCTCGACGAAGGCAACGGGATGGCTAGACGGTGGAGTCAGACTTGTGCGACCGAGCACAACTATATGTCAGGGTGCACAAGCTAACCTTGTTCTCAACCTCACAACTGGCGCAACTTGTGCGACGCAGCTGACTCGTACTAACAGACCGTCTGCGACTTATGTTGTGACTTAAAACATTGCGCACGAGCTGATATATGCATATATTTCAATGACGCTTTCTCAAACATTCATCTACTGATTACAATATAACATCATGCATTTAATCAATATTTTATCATTATACAGTAAGCAAATACCAACCATTCACATAAACATTCACAGCATCAATCACCCATTCAAACACAAGGGATAACGTGGAAACCCATCTGGGAAAAACCACCAAGGTGCTCTTCATCTGGCATGAGAAAAGGATATATAGTACCTTGTAGTTTGCAGGATGCAAACTGATATTATGATATGTCTTTATGACTCAGACTTCTGGTTCTCATGCTCTATGGTTTGTTCTTCTACCCTACTCCTACTCCTAGCGGTCTGCACACACAACAACCAGATCCGTGGCTCAATAGCCTCCTATCGCTACCAGACTCTTCCTAAGTCTTCTATTCTTCTAATCTCTACAAAATTATAGCAAAACGATGTCCTTCACTATGGACCGCCTATGAATAGACAAACAATAACTATTAATCACCAACCCTTATACAGAATGGGTTCTCCCTATTTATAACTTCTTTCAGACAACGCAGGGTCGACTACACACTGCTTAACAGTTACAGGTCGTGATCAGCCGTAAAAAATGGTTATAGGTTGTCAGGGTCTGACACAAGGCACTATCGTCCTGAATTACAAATATTCCCTCGTACGTGCGTTACTGCAAGCTTAGGCCGCCTTAAACGGCCACGATCTGCACTTGTCTTCTGGCCGCTATCACTTACACGCCCATGCGTTCACCTTTGCTTTGTCGCGTGCATCTTCATTCTGCCTGCGCTGGTCCTTTGCTTCCTTCGCGACCTTCCTTTCTTTCTGTCACGTGCGCGGCACACCTTCTTTTTCTTGTGCGCGAACTTCTTCCTTGTGCTCCTTTCCCAGGCCAATAAGGAACCTCCTTACACAATGTACTGAGTACACAAGACAAGATAAGATACTATGATGACTAAAATGAGAAGATCTCCTTCCTATATATAGGAGATAAAGGTGTACAATAACAACTAATAAACCCACTAATAGACCCAATCCTACATAAATAATATGTAATGCACCACAATATAGGGGGTAATCTGCCACACTATATGGTGTAATGTGCCATCATTAAGGGATTAACACTAAAGAAGAAGCATATGTTTGTATGAACATGAAAGTACATATGATTAATCATTGTAAGAATAGTCCGTGACTTTCAAGTTATTAAGATTCTTTTTAAGTGTATGTAATCTTGTATTCTATATAGGTTTAGGATGATGAATGGTATGCATATGTTCATATAAGTTTTCTTTCTATGATGTTTAAGATGGTGGTAAGTTCCATTTGTGGACCACACTTTAGGACCTCATATTATTAATCACACCCAACAAAACAAAGAGATGGTTGACGATCAAAATGATTTACACATTTAAGTTAAAAGAATGTATCCACCTTGTGATAACAATTATTCTTTAGTACTAACATTTGACTCATTAAATGAAATGTTTTAAGAAATTTTTTTACCCCATTTCCCTAAAATCACCATGTGGAAATTGGGTTTGTTACATACTGCCATTTGATGTGATAACCAGAGCACTTTGAAGTTCTGAAGTGATCCAGTATAGAGGTAGCGGACAAACCACACAGAGATCCACATGCACTACATCAGCGGATCATCGACTTGTAGTTATGTCCTTCAACTAAACAAACTGTCGACATATTTACAAAGACCTTCACTCAACAGAAGTTCCACTCTCTACGCGATCGTCTTGGAGTGAAGGACACAATTGCCTAGCAACTATATTTTTCTTCTTTTGCTACATTGTATCTTTAGGGGGGGGGGGGGTCCCATGAGGTTTTCCCTCTTTCCTCATTTTATTTCAGTGTTCATTAGTTGCATTGTTTTTGGGTTACCTATTATGGCCTTAGCTACTAAGGCCCTCTCTTTATTACCCCATCGTAGTGTCCAGGGGGGGGTGTTGGAGACCCATGTAGCCTCATTCACTCCGTAACTGACGACCTTGGTTTCAGTTTACTCCGTAATTGACGACATGTATTAGATCTCTCTAGACCACCACTATGGCATGTTTCCTCATCAGAGCTACTCAGGGTAGATATTATATATTGTAATAATTTTCACATATCAATACAATTGTTTTTATTCCTTCTCTCTGGTTTTCATATCTTATGTTTTGTGAGTTGTGTCTTCCCTCTAGCCAACTAGATCTTTCTGTGTAGGTGTTCAACATTCATCTTCAGCTAGCGTTCTAAAACAATTCCTAAAAAAAATGTGTATTTCACATAATTGTGGAAGGGAGAAAAGGAAGTCAGAGCATTGCATTTTTCAAGTAGAAATCTTTATCTCGTCCAAAATATTGTCCAATAGAAAAATCTTCTCGTCTTTTACTAATAAACAAAAAAGAATTTAACTTCTTTTAACAAAATTTTAGAAAAAATTAATTGTAAATAATTTCTTTTTCTAAAT
Organism: Pseudotsuga menziesii; assembly: GCA_001517045.1. Lineage (NCBI taxonomy): Eukaryota > Viridiplantae > Streptophyta > Pinopsida > Pinales > Pinaceae > Pseudotsuga > Pseudotsuga menziesii. The sequence goes on from LPNX011025964.1 coordinate 17,089, forward strand.
TTAATATAAATTCTAATTCTATTTTATTAATATTTTTTTTGAAAAACCTTATCATCATTTCATAATAAAAAAAACATGATATTTAAAAAATACATACTACATTAATTTATTAAAACCAAGCGTCCAAACAAAGGGTATTTGCATAACAATGTAAAGCAAAATTATGCATTTTTACAATTTGCATGTCTACAATAAACAAGCTTATTAGTCTTGTTAGTTCCGCCTGGGAGCCTTCCCTATTGATGGACACTAGCCTTTAGTTCTCTTTCCAAGCAGTTAGTCTTAGCACTAATTGAGGAGAAAAATATGCCTATTTTACTTAGTAAGAGCTTATTCACTTGGATCCACTGGATATGCCACCTTTACTTCCCAATTTACCAGTTCTTGGAAGACCACATTAACTGTTATCTCTATAATATGGATATGATACACCTTTGATGCCACCTTTCATTAAGCAAATTTACCATCTGAGTAAGGTCCAATGGGTTTTTTTGACCACACGTTACACCTTTGAGTGAAAGCCTTCTTAAGCTGCACACTGAAGCAGCAATAACTGACACAAATTCAACTAGCTCCACATTCATCCATGCAGGTCCAGCTCCTCCTGATCCCGCCTCTCATAGAGAAACGTCCAGATGGAAACTATAATATACCATACATGTTTAAAGGTTGTTAACCATATGGAAACTATAATACAAGTTTAAAATTTGTTTACATGAATCATAATTTAAAGTTGTTTATAAGGATCATAATATTTTGATGTGGATTTCAATGGATAATTAATCACAAATATTAAAAAAAAATTAAATCAACATATAAATAATTTTTTTATATGATGTATTTGTTACACATAAAGTATTCAATTAAAAGTAAAATGGTAAAAGCATGGAACAAACATTTTTTTATCATTTTTTAAAGATTCTAAAGTAAAAAGAAACATTTTCTACCCCATTACTTAAGATTTTCAAGTAAAAAGTAATTAAAATATAGGTCAAAACATAGTAGTAATATAGAAAAGATATGTAAATAGAAAAATCTAGTACTACTAAAATGTATAAATAGGCCTTTCATAAATATAAAAAAATGATTTCTTAAAATTTTAGAAAATTCAAAATTTTAAAATACCATTTATTCTTTAATAATAATGAAACACTCTTCATGATGGGAAGATCAAGTAGTAAAGTGGAAATATTATAAATGGTTGTAAATGGAAGGTCTCATCAACAACAATTTGAGAAGTGTTGAAACTCTTCAAGCTTTTGATTTGTAGCTTTTAGTTTTTTCTTGTAACAAGGGATAGTAAATGTTTCAATATTTTTTGGATGAGATGGCATGAGGGAAGCATGACTACTGCTTAATCTTTAGTGTCCGTTTAGACTATCCATCTATGGTTAGATAAGAAAATCCAAATTAAGAGTATTTTGTATACTTTGATTCACATTTATAAATAGTAAGTATATAGTTCTTTTCCCAAGTGAAAAAAAACACATCTTAAATTTGAAACATAACATATGATATAATAAGAGCCCATAGGGTGTAGAATAGACTCTGAATGAATGTACTACTAAGGCACTTCTTGTTTAAAGTCACTGGTTTGAAACTCCGTGGATGCTTGCTGACAAAAAAAATGATATAACAACATCAAAATAGATTTACCATTGTTTTTGTTTGTCCATTTTTCGTTTTGACTTACTTTACACAATCATTCTTATTTATGAGATTTGAGTTTATATTTATTTATATTAAAAACATATGAACATTCACAAATGTGTTTATATTAATAATTAATAAATAGATAAATTGTTAAAATCTAAATTAAAACATGACAAAAGTTATTTAAACAAACTAATAAAATTACAATGTGAAGTTTAAACATTTCAATGTATTTATAAGTTTATATCCATACTATATTATATATATAAATATATAAAATCAATTACATAAATTTAAAAATTATTGCTATATTAAAAAACAAATCAATAATATTAAGTTTATATAAATTTAATTTAAACTTGTTTTGATAAAAAAAAATAGTAATAATTTGATAAAATGCAACTTATTTATTTGAGAAAAAGACGAGAACAAGTTTCCAATTTCATTTCATTTCAACCCTTCAAACTATTTTTTCTTTTTAAGTTTTGAGCTTTTATCTTACTAGTCACATAAGTTTCATTAAAAGAGTTATCCTTCATCAGGTAGAACTCTTTCATTAATAAGAATTTAAGTAATGAAGAAATTAGTTTTTATTATATACTCGACAAAAATTTAACAAAAGTACTTCCCAAAAACAACACATACCAATAATTGACACTCATCAACATTATGCAAAATTTGAGTTAGGAACCTGTTTCAAAGTTCAGCCAAAATATTTAAATATTTCATTTGAGTTAGGAACCTGTTTTAAAGTTCAGCCAAAATATTTAGAAATATTTGACGAAAAAATACCCCATAACAAGCAAAAAGTCCTCAAATTCCAACACTAACCAGAACACACAACACAAAGTACAAACTGTCTGATTTTCACAGATTGTTTGTTTTTGTTTTATTTGTTTATTTAGTTAAGGTCATTTATTCCCCCTAAAGGAGCTTACACACATGTACATTTGCCATGCCAGTTGCAAAAACCTGAGGAGAAGTTAATGAGCTCACACAGACATATAGGTTTGGACACCCATATGCCAATTGTGCTTGTTCCGTCCCCATCATGTTGTTGGACTCGTCCAGATTAGAACCTGGGTACCTCTGTGTTGCCTCAGCTGTTAAATTCACTACACACAACACACAGACAATCAACAACAATGAAGGAATGGATGAGATGGATTAAAATTTATGGTGTAATTTTCCAGACAATCTAAAAATGAAGAAAAGGATTGCATCTTGAACCATTTGATTCATTTTAATATTTGATAGATCTTAAATCTAAAGATAAAGACTTGGTTTATCCACATGCTTTCTAGATGTAGAATAAGGATCCTAGTTGAAATGCATAAATTTTGAAGAATTTATACTATTTTTTAAAGATGATAAAATCCATTATAACTCAAAAAACAATTAACATCAACTAACTGTAAGTTAATATAATTAGTTATATAACAAAACAATTTCCATTTTTCTACATAATTATAGATCTTTATTATTTTATATATAGAAAAGATAACAAAATAGAAAAATAAATCAAAGTCAAAATTAAGAACATTTAAAAAAGATAACAAAATAAATCAAAGTCAAAATAAAGGATTTTGTATCTGTGTATCCATAATAATAGATTCAAAATAAAAATAACCCTATGATATTCATTTCATTTTGATATAAAAATCATAAGCATTAATGTATAGATAAATACATACAAGAAGTCGAGCACACGAGCAAAATGAAGATGACAAAAGTAGTCGGGTGCATTTTCCCTTGGTCTCGGTCTCGGTCTCGGTCTCCTTCCTGAGACGAAAATCAGCCCCAACTTATCAAAATAAAAATAAAAATAACAGACACCACTCGTCACAGATCTTGTGTAAATGTAAAAATACACTGCAGCTCTTGCAGTTTATATAGAAATCTAAGAGCACAATATCTTACATAATCAAGTAATTTCCTACTTGTACTTGTTTGTTGTGATTTGTCACGGTCCACCAGATCTCCTCTCGCCAGTTTCAAAACAAGTGGCTGATTTCCCATCACCATGGAATTTTTATATAAATAATAATAATAATCTATTTTTAAGGTCACGGTCAAGCGAGACACCAAATTGGTATACATACACTACCCCCTGTGGATTTGAACCCGTGACCTTCTAAGAGGAAACACATGCTCTTAACCATTAGGCCCACTCATGCTGTACCAAATAGCTAGCAAACAAATCCTATTTTTGGGTGGGTTTTCTTTATAAACCAAATAAGAATTTTTTCAAATGGTAGAAATTTTAAATTTTGAGACTTGAAATTATAATATCCAGTTGTTTTTAAATGTAAGAAATTTTAAATTTTGTAAGTTGAAATTGTAATATTATCTAGTTGTTTTTAAAGGTAAGAAATTAAAAATTTTGTAAGTTGAAATTGTAATATCTAGTTGTTGTTTTTAAATGTGGAAATTTTAAATTTTGAGAATTAAAATTGTAATATCTAGTTATTTTAAAATGAATCACAATGTTTAAATTTTGGAAATAACACAAATTTATTATCAAAATCATTATTTTTATGACACATGAGATTCACTTGCAAACCAATATTATGGCAAATGGATTCACATTAGAGTTTAAAAAAAGTTAAAATATAATTCAATATAGTTAATGTTATTAAAGGAGTGAATGATTTTTAAAACTAAACTAGGTCCATACATATTATGGAGTGCTTGGGATAAGGAATAATGAAAATACCTCTTATTCCAGCACATTTCTTAGTAAATCTTGTCAGTAAATTGAACTTTACATAATTATGCAATTTCAACAATCGTTAATATTTTTTCAAGGAAATGTTAGTTTTGAAAATACTCAAATTGTGGAGTAATAGAAATTGCACTTTCAGCAATTCTTCCACCTACGTTTAGTTGTTTCTTATATTATGTAGGGGTTTTCATTGACAGCTTTTTTATTTTGGAAATAGGGTGATAGGGTGACAAAGAGGAATGTGATATACCTCGAGTCTTTGTAGCTTAGAGAAATTCAATTCTCAATGAGCCATGGAATTATCAAAACAAACAATAAAAATGACCACAAATTCCATAAAAGAGGGATTTATAGATGAATGAAATGGTTTTTTATCTAGTGAGTAACACACTTAATGAATCTAATTGAAAGCTAAGTGGCATATGATAAATAACATTGTTCAAAATAATTGTCAAATACATATGCAAAATACTAGGACCAACATAATAGGGGTAAAAAATAATAAGGGGTATTAAACGGAAAATTTGTATTTACAATATTTAATGAAAATAACTGGTTATTTTATTTGGAAACATGTATTTAAAATGGATATTAACATTTAAATTTTACTAGGTAGAAAAAAAAATTAGGGATACCTTTTAATGCTCGATAGATGGTGTTGTGCCATAGGTTTAATGAATGAAACTACCATGTCCAAAATAGAGGTTTGCTAGCTAAATAGAGGTGCTTCCCTTTAATTACTTTGCACAATAGGGTTATTTTATTTGGAAACATGTATTTGAAAGGGATATTAACATTTAAATTTTACTAGGTAGAAACAAAATTAGGGGTACGTTTTAATGCCCCATAGATGAAGGTGTTGTGCCATAGGTTTAATGAATGAAACTACCATGTCCAAAATAGAGGTTTGCTAGCTAAATAGAGGTGCTTCCCTTTAATTATTTTGCACAATAGGGTTATTTTATTTGGAAACATGTATTTGAAAGGGACATCAACATTAAATTTTATAAGGTAGAAACAAAATTAGGAGTACCTTTTAATACCCCATGGATACACGTGTTGGGCCATAGGTTTAATCAATGAAACTACCATGTCCAAAATAGTGGTTTGCTACCTAAATAGAGGTGCTTCCCTTAATCATTCTTTTGCAGCTAGATATAATATTTATGTAGGCACTGCTTTGTTTTGTTAGTTAGTTTTTTTATTTTATTTACAAAAAATGGTTATGTTGTATAATAAGCTAAAAAAAGGAGAAAGATACAATGAACTGATTTTTTGAGAAAACCAGTTTCTAAAAGTCTACTACTTCACCTACTAACATGTCAGTACATTCCCTTAGACAGTTAAACTAAAGCCTAGCATCCTAAGGAGGGTAAGCTGGGGATAATAGGAGATTAATCAACATCTCATTCTTTCTTAGTCCTATAGACTTATTAGCATCCTGGTCCGCCCCTTCATTTAGTTCACGGAGAATATGGAAGAACTCTAGACGCTGAAAGGACTAAGAGAGAGTTTTAATTCTTTTAATCAGTCTAGTCAACCTCAATTTTTGGCTTTGACTAGCACCATTCAGCGACTTAATTATTAACCGAGAGTCTCCTAAGACAGTAGCTTCCTCAACTCCTTTTACCTTTACCTGCTTGATTCCTTGCCATATCCCGTAGGTTTCCGCCATGTTATTGGTATCAGTTCCAATATTCCAGAAATATTCCACATCTATTTTCCCTTCAAGACAAATAATGATCCCTTCGCCTCCCACCATCCCAGGATTCCCCTTTGAGGCACCGTCAAAGAATAGTTTGAACATCTTCCTTTCCTTCAACCAATTTCCAAATTGGGATTTATCCATTCTTATTTCTCATATCTCCAGCTTTTTTGGAATTGGATCAATGTCAATAGTAGAAAAATTGAAGGACTGCAGCCATTTAATTTCATTGTCTGCAAGCTTGGTTTTATTTTTGGCTATCTTATTGATCTTAATTACCTCTCCCATAAGAGCCTGCATTTTAGAGACTAATTTCCCTGGCATTTGCTCCTTGTTTTGAAAAATTCTATGATTACGCTCTATCCATAGATGCCAGCAGATGATTTTTGGGAGCATCAACCAACACTGTTTCAATCCTTTTTTGTTCATCAAATGGTCAGAATACATTTTTTCCCAATTAATTAACCAGCTCTGAACGTTTCCAATGAACTCCGCTTTGCCAAACCACGGGATGGTGAGCTGGTCCTAAACCTCTCTGGCGAATTAGTAGAAGAAGAAAAGATGTTCTATGGTTTTAGAGTTGACTTGACACAGTGGGCATCTAAACAGGCCTTCTATCCCATGTTTTTGCAGATTGTTTCCTATAAGAATTTTTCCGTGCAACATAGTCCAGTTGAAAATATTGATTTTGGGCAAGGTTGGAGCATCCCACAAGTTTCTCCAGCTCGCAGGGTTGTTGGCAATGCTGGGGATTGCCGCATACATGCCATACCCCTGTGCAGATGTGTAGATCCTTGTACTTCCCCAACCACATCGATCCTTGATTCCTCTAGCCACTGGTGCTCTGCCAGAGAGATAGTCCATGAAATGACGCTTCTCTTCCTCCATCTCCATAAGGCACTCAGGAACTTCCCAATCAATCCACATGTGAGGAGCTTCAACATCCCATTGAGCTAAGTCCCACAACATGTTAATTCCCTGCCTATCAAACCACCTTCTGAGAGCTGGGAGAGGTGGAGGCAATGATTTCCCCATGATTGGATCCTGCCATAGCTTGATCATATTGCCATTTCCAAGCACCCAATGGAGATCCTCCTGGAATCTAGGTAAAGCCTTCTTACATAGTGTGAAGAAGGGAGAGCCTTTGTTGCTCCTTGGGATGAATTCCATGCACCGGAGCCATGGTCCTGTGAAATACTTATTTCAAATTACCTTACTGCTCCAAGAAGGCTTATGGTCAACCAAGTTCCAGAGCAACTTAGCTCCCAAAGCTAAATTTTGAAATTTCAGGTCTTTGAGGTGGAGGCCACCTTCCATTCGAGACAATTTAATTTTTTTCTAGCTTATAAGGGCATATTTTTTCCCATCTCGTACTTTCCCTCCTTGCCAGAGAAAGGATCTCAACATACTCTCTATTTTTGCTAAGATGTTGGACGAAGCCAATAGAATAGAGCACTGATAGAGCGGGTAGCTATTGAGAACAAATTTGATCAATACCAATTTCCAATCCAGGTTTAACCAAAAAGCACCCCATGCCATGATTTTGTTTTTGAGCTTTTCAAGTAACGGGTTCCAATCCGAGCACTTCGACTTATTCCTGAAAATAAGGATTCCTAGGTATTTAAGAGAATGCCAACTAGTGACTCCTTCAATTTCAAGAATCTTAGATATCCCAGACATCTCCCTTGGATTAATGTTCCAATTGTAGATCGAGCTCTTCCTGAGGTTGAGTTTTCTCCCCGAAGCTTGGAAGTAGTGATCCAACTCAGCTTTGAATCTACTAGCTATTAGCTGACTAGCCCCTGTAAGCAGAATTGTATCATCTGCAAACTGAGCATGGTTAATGTTTTTAGTTCCACGGGCCATGCTAATACCAATAAGGTCATGGGCCTTCCTTGCTTGCTCGAGTTGGAGACTGAGAACAAAATCTTGGATTGCATAGAGTAGAGGAGATAACGGGCAACCTTGCCTCAATCCTCTTGTGGCTTGAAAGAAACTAGCCACTCTTCCGTTTATGAGAGGGGTGATCCAGGGCATACTGATGCAGGCTTTGACCCATTTGATGAAGCTCAAATCAAAGCCATATATTTCCATATCCTTGAGGAGAAAGGAATGAGAGACTCTATCAAACGCATTGGCTAGATCGATCTTCACCACCATACCTTTTTCGCCATTCTTGAGGCTAGAGTGGATAGATTCTTGGACTAGGATAATGTTTTCCCAAATTCTCCTGCCTTTAATAAATCCTCCTTGGTTCTCTGGAATGATACGGGGAAGAATATATTTTAATCTTCTAGCCACAATTTTTGTAATAATCTTGTACCCAATGTTACACAAGGAGATTGGGTGAAATCTATTAAATGAGCTGGCATCTTTCTCTTTGGCGATCAAAGCAAGAAAGGATGAATTGGTGCTTCCATCAATTTTGTCACATCTTTGAGATTTGGACACCATTTTGAATAAGTATTTCTGAACAGTTTCCCAACAAGCTTTGATGAAGGTTGCATTGAACCTGTCTAGCTCAGGTGCCTTGTCATCCTTCATTTCATGAACAGCATCTTCCAGCTCTTCCATCGTGATTTTCTGAACCAGAATTTCATTTTCCTTTTGTCTAATTAATTTAGGAATTAGATCCATAATTTCATAGTCAACAATGTGGATGGCCTCTTCTGTGTAAATAATGTTGAAATGGCGGCTAGCTTCAGCCTTGATTTCTTCAAAATATCGAATTACAATATCTTGGGCATGTATCTCCTGCACCATTTTGAAATTTTTCCTGGCTTCTGTCTGTTTGTGGAAGAATTTTGAATTACGATCTCCATCTTGAAGCCATAGACACCTAGACTTCAACCTCCCTAACGCATCCTCCTGTCTGCAAGCTTCGAATATTTCTTGCTATAGCTTAATTTCTATGTTTTGATCCTCCTCAACAATGATTTTGGACTCTATGGTGATCTGGTGGGCCTCAAGCATTGCCACGACTTTCTCTTTTTTGAGTCTTGGAGTTTTAAGTGTTTTGGCCCAATTCTTAAGCTCCCTCTTTGTTCTACGCAATTTTTCTTCCCAGATAAAGAAAGGAGAACCCGTGACCGGAGCATTCCAAGCTTCAGCAACAGTCGTCCTGAAGTAACTATGAGTGGTCCATAGAGGATAGAACCAAAAGGGAATAGGGCCAAGGTTCTGTTCTTTCCTCAACTTGAGCAAGATAGGTTTGTGGTGAGATCCTCCAAACGCCATGATTTTGGAAGAGAAATTCATTCCCAGGAGAAGGAAGGAGTCTTGGACCAGAAAACGATCCAACCTGGCAGCAATGTGCCCTGGCCCCAATCTTTTATTGTTCCAGGTGTATTTTCCTTTGGATGGTATGATATCTGATAGCCCCTAATCCAGAATAATGTCATCAACTTGCTCCCTAATAGGATCTCTGACCACCGTACCTCCTCTCTTTTCATCCTAGTTTAAGGTGATATTTAGGTCACCAGTTATGATGACATTACCCATCAAAAGCTATTTTCATCACAAATTAGATTCCAACAGATTTTCTTTTTAGTATAAGTAGTAGGCACATAAATATTGAAAAGTCTTACCTGAATATTAGAGTCTTTATGTAGCAAGGTAGAAAGGATCCAGTGCTGACTTTGCTTGGTTTCAACAAGGTCATATTTCTAGTCATCCCATAGAGTGCCTATTCCATCGGAGACACCCCTTGAGCTGATTGCGGTTCTTCCTCCTTTCTTCCAGAATTTTGCACTTATCTGGAGAAAAGTGTCCTTCTCCATCTTGGTCTCTTGGATCAGCAAGATGTCTAGCTGGGCTAGTCTTATCCGATCTTTCATAGTTTCTTCCTTTACTTTGCTTCCCAGACCTATGAAGTTCTAGGAGAGGACCTTCATTACTTAGTTTTGGTGGATGCGGGCATCCCCTTCTGGCTCTGCCCTTTCTTCCTAGTATTTCTGGTGTTTTGGAGAATTTTTTCCAAAGTTAATTGGGAGCCTTGCAATTTATCCTTGTAAGTGGCCTGCTCGTGCACCTCCTTGGTGGATCTTCTTCCTTTGGTCTTCTTTGTGCTTGGGGTAACCATCTCAATTTCCCTTTCCTATTCTTACTCTTCCTCATAGTCAGATTCCTCCTATGAGCTTTCTTGATTCCCCCCTTCTTTTGCTGCCGCTGCTCCTAAATCTGAATGGCATTGTCTTTCTCAGACAGATTTGGTAGAACCACTTCTGTTTCATTCTCCTCCTCCTCCCCGTTGTTAGGTTTCTCCTTTGTAATGCTAGCCCCGCTCCTCCTCTCATTGTCCTTACCTTCCGATGGGGCTTTGCTATGAGAATTATCTCCCCCCTTCTTTCCTTTGCCTCTCTCCAAATTTTGCTTTGGGTTTGCTCTTCCTTGCCGGTTTCCATCCATCCTCCTTTTCATGTTGGTACTCTTGCTTTTGTGGACAATTACGGAAGAAATGTTCGTATTCATGGCACCCTCTACATTTGAATGGAAGTTGTTCATAGTCCATGTTTTGGAAGTGGTACCAGTTCCCTAATGTGAGCTTGATTTCCTTTGGTAGCCTGGCTTCTAGATCCACCTCAATATAGATGCAAGAACATGCATATTGATCTTTCAGACTTGCCATATCAACCCCAACGTATTCCCAATTGCTTCGAGCGAATTTGGATTCTAGCAATGCATTGGAAGATTTGGAAGCCTTACCCAGACTGGCATAGCCTTAGGTATATCTGCCTTGGGATCGAAGTCCAGAGTCCAATTGTTCAGGTAGAGGCCTTGTGGTCCCATGAAATAGGGCTTGTTTTGAAATATTAGATCCTTGTTCTCCTTAGCTTCGAATTCAAACAAGAAGCAACCTCTCTCGACTGAGTAAGAAGCTAGATTTTTTGATATCAAGGGTCTCCAATTCCTCTGGACCTAGTTCTCCGTGGTTTTTGGAGATGGCCATAGTCCTGTGAATTTCTTGATCAATGCCCTCTCAGCTAGCGAGAGGGCCACCCTCATTGTGTCCTATGGAGGCAGAGCTACAATGAGGACATCCTCGATCTGCTTGACGAACTTCAGGGGAGCTCCCTTGGAGGTCTTTTTTCCTTGTTCGGTGACAAGCTTTTCAAATACTTCCGAGAAAGAGACATTGGGTGGCACACCCACATCGGACCCCATTGGCCAACAGTCTCTTTTCACCAGATCTAGTTCCCACAAAAATCCAGAGATCAGATCACATCCTTCATGCAAAACGCCAAAAGAAGCAAACTGCTCCTGACAGAGCGCTCAAACCCATGAGACAGGCCCACATGTTTGCATGCAGTAGAGATTGACCAGATCCTGAAGCTACGATCAAGTGGAACCGCGCGAGTCAGAAAGAATCTGCATGTATATTCAGATCATCGATAGTCTCAGGCATCCCCCAGATCGATGACTGGCGAGTAGGCGAGCGTTTCAGAGTCCGATCAACAGCCAGAATTTGTTCAATTTGCTTTGTTTTGTTAGTTGCATAAAGATAATTGCATTTAAAAAAAGGCAGAGTACAATATTGCATAACTTTAGTATACATGTTTTTTAGGAGTTTTATACTTTTCCTTTTTAGGGTAGAAAGAATTCCATGGTTCCCCTACCCCTCCAAATGTTTTTATGTTACTCCATTTAACATATAAAGTCTTATTAGTCCTTTCATTTTAGGTTGAGATTATCTGAATTTGTTTCACATCCTTCGTTTTTAGCTTAGAAACCCATTATATGAAACTATGCAAAGGGCCTCACTCGATGTCTCTATCAGGTTAGGTTTCCTACTCACTGCAACCAAATGATTTACCTTGAGTACTATCCTCAAAATTAGGGGAAGTGCCTAAGGGTTTCTCATGAGGCTTTTGATTGAAAAAAAATCACATGAATCTATATTTTAGTTTTCTTCATATCAAGGTGAGTTCATCTTAAATTCTTGATTTTCAAGAGAATCTTAAGTTTCACCTTAACGCTACACCTAGTTTTAACATCAATTTAGAATTTCATTACATAATGTTTCATAGACTTCATCACCTAAGTTTCAACTAAGTGTTGGTTGCTACTATGATGACCTACCTTAGATGAATTGGCCATGAGTATTAAATTTTTTTTTTTTGCTTTGTTACTTGATTCAATTCATTTCTTTAAGAAGAAGCTACATGGCATCCTAGATGGCTAGATTTGTGTCACATTGGAACCTTTCTACTCATCACCTTACTAATGAGTTGCGACTTAAATACAGTTTCCCACATAAAATCTATTGAAGTATCTATCAAAGCAGTTGCTCAAAACATCACCATAATTGCACATATGAAGGAAATTTTATCAAATTTACAGAGATCAAAGAGTGCAAAGAAATATATTATTACTGCAAAAATTTACAAAGATCAAAGAGTGAAAAATTTGCTTAAAAAATCACCATGCATCACCATGCTTGCACATATGAAGGAAATTTTATCAAATTTACAGAGATCAAAGAGTGCAAAGAAATGTATTATTACTACAAAAACTTTATATATAAATAAGAACAACAATGAAGAGATTGATAATTTCCTTCCTATTCATCTAATGGACCCTACGTAAGAAAACTTTATTTTCTTTTGACACCTATTATTTTCATGTTATATGTATAAGTTGATATGTCCTTTTGTGTTGACTCTACTATCTACTGAAGTTATGTAAGTTTTAAAATTCAAACACTAAATGTTAAATGTGTTGGTAGTTCTTATATTAAGATATAATACAATAATAAAGCTTTGAAAAAGAGACAAACAAAAACCTTTTTTTCTTTGGAAGTGGATTCATACCAAACATTTATATTAACAAGCTATATTACTATGCATCCCAACTTGTAACATTCATGATAATGATATGTCTTTTCCATGTCCTGATTCTTAAGAGTTTCTTCACGTTTATTTATACCAACCTAGATCCATCTTAACCACAGACCAATCAAGCATTGCGAGGGATCAAATCTCTCAAGGTACATACCTTTTATTACAGTGCAAAATCTAGAGGAAAAGTTTATTCCTTGGAATATATGATCCCTCTTAACGCTTTATAGATTCGAGGTTAAGATGGACCTAGATTTGTTGTAATAGTGTGCAATTGTAGAGAAATTTTAATTTTTCTTTTATAATGTATGATTCTAGTGGACAATGATGGTCGCCCTCCTAATCCACATCTTGGCGATTTTACTTCAATTTTTTTAGATCTTGAACTTCGAGTGCATTTTTCAAGCATTCCCCTTATGTTTTTAGCTATTGACACAGATGACAAAATATTTGATTGCATAGCCTTCCTATTTAATCATTGTATATTTGGTATAAAAATTCCCTAAATGTAATCTATACGCAAAATTTTCACCTAATAAGATGATGTATCAACTAGTCTCCTCGAGGACCACATTCCTTTTTCCACACCATTTCCTAGGGTTATGTTTTTTTTGGTTTTTTTCTTTAGGAGTTTTGCATCCTAGGGAATCATACTTTATGTTAAAAGGAAATTTTGTCTTCTTTTAATGTTCCTTGCAAGTCATCACAACAAACATATATCTCTTTAGAGATAAGCTACCGCCATTTTATCGTTTATATTGCCTTATGATTTACTGTCTTCTTTCATTTCATTCATTAATATAATTTGGTTTTTACTATAATAGTTTTCCCTTTGCAATCTCTCTTTAGAGATAAATTATCACCATTTCAGCTCATTTGTATTGCTTTAAAATTTACTATCTTTTTTCATTTCATTCATTAATAAAATTTGGATTTTACTATAATAATATGCCCTTTCCAATATCTCTACGTGTCTTTCCATTTATATTTATACCTTCTTTTCATTCTCTATAAAATCCAAATCAATGGTATCATAGTAATATGTTTTTTGTTATTTTTGTTAAATACCAAATTCCAAAAATAACATAAAAGTAGAAAGAAAGAGTAACCCAACTCCTTGAGAATGAAATAAAGAGATGAGTAAAAAGTCTATAAAAGGGGTATCCAACCAATAAAGACAAAACTAATATTACAATAGAAATTTAATGCCATGATACATTGGAATTAACATGCCCCACCCTCTTCAAACAAGTGTTGTCATCAATACTTGATTAACTATGGATGTTTATGCATGAAGAGCTCATCTTCCCATGTCACCTCTTCTATTGGCCATTTTATCTATGCATGTCCTCGATGAGGACTAGCCCAATCAACCTACCATGGTAGAAGAAAATAAATATGAAAGTGGATGGGATTCTATCAAGTTGTTTCTTGAGGAATATCTCATTTAACAAAGGAATGGGATAATGGGTAATTTCACCTAGATCCTTCAGCGAATACCAATGGAAACAAACACACCTTCAACCAACAACCATTTCAAAAGTGAAACACTCTTAAAGGTATAAGTCAACTTTGAAATCCTTTATTTGAATTTCAAATAAATGTAGATGCTTTAGAGAAATGGTAAAATTTATTAGATGGTTATTATGTTGTTAAAATAAATCAACATTGAAAAGATCACCTTCGTTCTCTTTAAGCCCCTCTCCCATGTAAAATATTGTTGTGACAGTTACTGGTAGAAACATGCCAAATATAAATCAACAATCTTTAGGGAAAAACCCACTTGGGTGCCTTTTTTTACACCCTCAAGGAGAGACTATACCCTATTGAAAAATATGATGACTAGTGCATGAGATGTACACCTTTGAACGAGGAGAGAGACTAGACAATGTCAGAGCTCACTAATATCTTACATATTTTGTTCCCAAAGCTAGGTATTAGAGAATCTAAGTATCACTTCGTCCTGAAGTACCATAGTGACCTACACAAGTACATCCAAATGGACATGTAGTTCTCGTACATATCCTCGCTATAGATTCTTATCAATATGCTATTAAAATAAAGCAACAATTTAAGACGCAGATTAAGAAAGAGTTTGGGTTTGAAAATATGTCACTATGAAAGCATGGTAAAGGTGGTCCTAACTCATAGAATAAAGAAAAAATAATGATATCCAACCTTAAGAGAACCAGTCCAAGTCATAGAGAAATAAGGTTAATGGGAAGTTGAAAATGGACACTAGAAAGTGATGAGATCTACAAAATCCCCTAGCACAGCACTAATGAATGTTGCTTACATGATTCATTTCCTCCCAAACTGAAATATTTGGAGTCAAACTTTGGATCATAATTTAACTCTGAAACAAATAAGAGAAATTGGAACATTGATGCAACACCTAGTTTTGCCATCGTGTCATGTCCCCATCCTAATGAATCTACTAGTTGGCAATGTTTCACCCACCTATTAGTTTCCTAGGTTGGGGAGGAGGAATTAAATATTGCAATAAGGGAGCTATGGGACCCAAGAGAACCTTATTTTTTCATTTACACATTAATTTGGTCCATACAAATAATAAATATGGATAAAAATAAGTGGCATTACTTCATAAGGATATTTGGAGCTTCATGGAGACCTTGGGTGGCTAGATTCTTCCTTACACATGTCAAGACTTAAACTCAAATTCAAAATGATGAATGGTTGAACATTCTTGGAAGGTGAGGAGGTTTCAAATAACACTTCATGATCCTAAGTATTCAAATGGGTGAGGAGGATTAACTCCCCATAGAAGAGGAAGAGCCTAGGAAGTAATTAGGTGCCATTTGGAGAGAGATTTCTTGTGTTTTATGACAACAATGATGGAATATTCTATGAAAAGTCATACCTGATTGCATACCTATGACACTATGAAATGTCAGGGATAAAAATATCCTCCAAGAGGGCGCATTTGGGGCTAGGTGGAAGCGATTTAAATTTGGAGGAAGATGAAGGGTTGAGGAGAAGGACAAGTGTCATGGAGGTTACTAAACATCAAGGATGAGTTGGAAGAAGCTTATGGGAGTGAATTCAACCTTCGAGGAAATTAGGAGGGTTATAAAAATATGTCATGAGGAATGAGATTTTTTTTTATGATTTTTAGATTTTACTTTGGCATTTTGGAAAGCACTAGCTTGTATGATTGCACGATGAATGCGCACTTACCCTTCTAGTGAGCCAATTTCAAGAGAGTGAGATTATCATCCAAGTTAGATATGGGAGAGGCCACCATGAAATCTCATATGGAGATTAATGGAGTTTTTTTACTGAATATAGGAGGATTCTACTGTTCGTGACCCATCTCTCCTCCCATTCTCTCAATCCTCACTTCAATATTTCCATATTTCTCTATGATGGTGCACTTGTGCAAATGGTGGTTGCGCCCCATTAAGTCCAGTTGATTCCAAATCATGGGTGAATTATTTATGGCTCTGTAATATGTATTCAATCCTCTCTATATTTCTAATTCAGCATAAATACATATGCAAATTCCCACATTTCCAAGCTTTGTTGTGACTAGTTTCCATGTGTTGATTTCCCATTTCAATGGAGTTGTATATCTGATGTATGTTGCAACTTGTATCTGATATTTTATGTTTTTAGTGAGATATTAATATGATTTTAATGGTACATATTCATTATTCTCTATTTTTAACCATTATATACACCATTTGTGAGTCAAAGTTGAGCTTTTACATGTCATTCCCCTTAAGCAAATATCACTGAATTTATGCATTCGAATATGAAGCTTCACACCTCTATTGAAGAACTATTAACCATAAAAAATGACATTAAATGAAGCCTAATAAAATTCCAAATAATATATTTGACAATTTGGGAGTTTTGCATGGGATTTGGAGAGCCATTCCTGTTCACACCCTAGGGGGAATTGCATCACAAATTACAGGTAAGTTCACCATTTTTTCCAATGTTCCCAAATCAATTTGCAGATGAATATAACCTATAGTAAAGTTATAATAGAGTCAATTTAGTGGTCCTAAGACTCCCCATATCAGTCCCTACCAAATTCAATACCTTATTGTGCCATTCGAATCCCCTAGAGTCAAAGCTAGTCAAGGAAAATTTCCCCAAATTATGACTTTGTTGGGAATTTTTGAATTGGGTAATTACAATGGTAGAAGAGCATGATATTATCACCTATTAGAGTTTTATATTCATGTTTACTGATGATGATGAACTCCCTCAATTAGAAACTGATACTGGAGACCTTAACAGTGAAAGGGGAGGAAGTGGAGAAGTTAGTTCTTTTTACAAGGAGATTATGGAAAAACTAGGACTGGGAGATATGGATGAAAAAGAAAATAATTAGGAACTTAAAAAATTCATTAAGGAATCTCTTGAAGGCATGGAAAAACATTTTATTCAAGGGTTCAAATTGTTAGCTATCCAACTGGAGGGCAAGTTAGCACCCAAGAGTAGTAATAGTTCACCCCATGATGAGAGGAAGACTCATGGGGAAACCATTTTTTCGAAGACTGGACCTCATAACCGACCTCATGAGTTAAAAAAACAGAATGGACCTGCAATACCTAAGTTTTTAGAGTCCAAAGAAGGCCCTTACACTACTTATTATGTGAAAGAATCAACAAATGATTAGAAACAACAAAGTAACACATATTTCATTAAAGTTGTAATTATTTAGTGGATCTAGAATTTAGAACTTCCGCTAGATTGAGTTCTTTCAAAATGAGGAAAGTCATAGCCTTTGAATCCTTACATAATTTCTATTAATATTATTTATAGTTTGTATTAAATGTTAAGTTGATTAAATTATTTTATGACATAATAGCAACATTGTATTTGTTACTACAACAATTATAAATATTCGCATAGTAATTATTTTTCTCTTTGTTGATTATGTTGTTTTATTTTTGGAAGTTGGCACCACCTATAATCAAAACGAGAAAATATTTATGACTTTAAAGTCAAGTTTTACCCTTGTAGTGATTAAAATAAAGTATGAATTAAAATAACAACATAATTTGTTATTATTGTTGTTGGTAGTGGTAGTGTATTGAAAACTAAGTTGATGAATGTTTACTTTATGAGTTATAGAATAACGTGAGAAATTTCTTACCTATAAATTTATTTAATGATATTGATGTTAGTAAAGCCTCCCTTAGTTATTAATATTAATTATTTTAACAATCAAAATCAATTATGAACTAGAATAGCATTAGTGCAGTACAATTTGATTTTTTTCATATACAAGAGGAAAGGGGAAAAACCAATTGAACTAATTATTGCAAGTGTTCATTATTTATTTAAGTATTTGAACAATGTGTTTAATTGAAAAGAGCATATTTATATTGAAAATATAGATATCTTACAATATTTATATTAATTTATATTATCATTAAGATTGTATATCATCTATTAATTTATGTTAGGGCACAGAGGAATCGAATCACCATCGTCCTGCTTGCAATGCATGGTGCTCTTCCATTGAGCTAGCACCCTTTACAACATGAGGAGAGAGGGGACGTGTTAACACCTAGATTACACCTTTCTAATCTTCTGTGACAAATTATTTACAACATGAGGAGAGAGGGAATGTGTTAACACCTAGATTACACCTTTCTAACCCTCTGTGACAAATCAAAATGATGAAAGTCTTAGACTTTCATTCTTTCAAAATGATGAAATTCTTAGACTTTGATTCCTTATATAATTTCTATTAATATTATTTATAGTTTGTATTAAATGGTAACTTGATTAGTTTATGTAATGACATTAATATTGTATATGTTACTATGATTAAGCAATTGAATTAAAATTTGATATGGGAACTAGTACATTGTTGGTGTTGAGTTCCTATACTAATAGAAGGTTGGCACAATTTTAGAATGACCCATTTAAAAACTATTTAATGACATAATACAAATGTGTTTGTTACTATAACAATTTTAATTCTCTACACAACAAGTAATATTGTATGTGTTGAGTATCATGTTGTAATATATTAGAAGGTTGGCAACATTTTACAAGTGACAAGAAAAACTATTATATATTAAGTGTTAATATGTTAAGTTTATTATTTTAACGATCAAAATCAATTATACAATAGAATAGAAATATAATTTATTTATATTACTATTATTTATATTTTCTAATAAAAGTTAAGTTGATTAATGATTATATCACGAAAAATAGATTGTAGAAGATTTTTTTACATATTATTATTAAAATTATTTAATAACATTAATAATCAATGTTTGTTGCTATTATTATCTTGGAATTTCATTCAATTGAAATTATGTTAACTAATGTGTCTAGGTTGAGTTACCATAGTAAGTCTAAGTCTTTTCTGAGTATGATATTTTATTTTAGGAAGTTGACACTACTTGATAGTGGAGAAAAGAAAATATTTTATGACTTGAGAGTAAAATAGGTTTTATCTTAGTAATGATTAAAATAAATTATGAATTAGAATAGAGACATAATTTATTATTATTGTTGGTGGCTATTGTATTAAAAACTAAGTTAATGAATGTTGATTTTATGAATAACAGATTTATGTGACAATTTTTACCTTTAAATGTATTTAATGATATACTTTGATTATCATTAATATTTATATGTACTTATTAAAACAAAAGTCACCAATATTTGACTAGTGAATTATTAATAATTTGTGTAAGAAATTTCATACATAATATAAAGTTATTTAACAACATATTAATATTGTGTTGACTATTATTAACTTATGTAGTATTGACATTAAATGTTAATACTTGGCTATTAATTTTTGGGATTAAGCTGTGTGAAAGCTTTTCAAACCATAATAAATTTTACATTGTTCCCCCGACGATCATGCGTGGAGTGCCCACTTGAAATGTTGGTTTGAAAAACTCACTGACAACTTAATCCGGAAAATCATTCACAATGATGACAAGCTGTGAAAGTCTACACTCTGAAAATGTTACTACTCTGAAAATGCATCATATTTCACTTTCATGGCAGCCTCCGATTCAAGTTTTCCTTTGGATTCTTCAAATGTGCTAGGTTCAAATACTTGGCATAAAAACAACAGAAGTAAGAGCAAAATTTACCTGCTCACTGCCTTGCACAATTTGTTGCCTCAATCATGTAATATATCCTTCTAGTGCCTTTGGCAACTCATCTTCTCAATATCCTTCCATCATGGTATAATACCACTTCCATTTCCTTTGTTGGCCCTCATGATCTTGTTGTGAAGATCAAGAATCCCTCTCTGTTGTGAAGATTGAGAATCCCCCTCTTCTTCACCAAACCCATCCTTGGAACTTGACTCCTCTGATGTTTTTGGCTCCGAGTCCTGTTTGATTTCACCACCAAAACTTGCTCTTGAATGAGGAACACTTTCCCATACACTACTTAGTACTATCCATAGATTTACCATTATCACAGAAGAATGATATTTTCTCATCTACAACATCTCTATTAATCACAATTTTGTTCGTAGAGACATCCAGTTATTCATTAGGAATGTTTTTCCTTGGGAATATTTGCAAAAGTAATACAACTAGAAATACTAAAATCTCTTACAAAGGGTTTTCTGCCTAACCATGAATCCTCACGAGTGATATCCTACAAAGTTTTACAAGGAGTTTTGTTAAGGATGTAAACCACAACATTCACTACTTTTTCCCAATATGGCTATGGTACATTCTGGTTGTGCACCATGCTCTTTTCCATCTCCACAACTATACTATTCCTCCTTTCCATGACTCCATTTTGATGTGGAGTGTATGGAGTGGTATACTGCCTATGTATACCTTCCCTTTTGCAAAATTCTTTGAACTAAGTTGAAACAAACTCACCTCCATTATCAGATCCTAAAGCATTGAGTTTACTTGTTTGTTTCTCTACCAAAGCATTTCATGTTACAAACTTTGAACAACAATTTGACTTGTTATTCATAAAAAAACCCTCATTTTCCTTGAATAGTCATCAACCAGTAGTAGGAAATACTTAGCTACAACTATTGTAGGTGGTTTCATTGGACCATGCAAATCAACATGTACTAGGTCCAAAACTCCTTTGGCTTGCCATGTTTTATTGTCAGTATCAAATGAAAGTCAATGTTGTTTTCATAACTGATAGCCTGCACATATCTCTAACAATCCTGCACATACCTCTACCAATCCTGAATGGATGGAAGACAATCCACCATATTAGTCTTATTAAGTACAGATAAATATTGATAACTTAAGTGTCCATGCATTTCATGCTAGAGTGCATTTGTATTCTCTACCATAGCTGGTGCATGTGCCTTTGTTGTTTTTAGATAAACCAGTCTATACAACCCTTTTTCACCAATAGAAACTACAGTCACCTTGTTATCATGAGAGAAGTGACCATATATTTGCTTCCTTGAAAATTTACAAAAAGATTAGGGTTCCTAGTTATCTCACTAATAGACATGATTTTTTCTCATGTTAGGAACATATCGAACGTTTTTGAAAGTATAACTTAAAGTATTGTTCAATATGACATGAACAACCTCACATCCTCTAACATAGTGAGTCCATTCATCGCCCAAAGCAATAGATTCACTATTACTCTTACCTTCAAAGAAATTTACATACCAGTTTCTGTGACACTTGTAGTGGTGAGATGCACCTGAGTCAAATACCAGGCTATAGACTTAGTTGATTGATTATGTAATGCCATAAATGAAAAATCACCCACTGCTTCTTCTTCACCTCTTTCGACAACATTAGCATGCCTTGATTTCATTTGAACACGTGCCAAGTCAAATTTTTTTTTTTGGCAATATCTCTTGAAGTGTCTAGGCTTATTGCAGTAATAACATATGCATTTGTCTCTTTGATACATTGTTAGCATTTTTTTGTTTGTCTTTTCCTTTAAACTGTGCACTAAATGCACTCATTATAATGGATGGAGTTGATGCTTCTATTTGATCTAGCCTCCTTTCCTTCTGTACAAAAAAGTGTTAATAATTCTTCAATTGTAAGTTGTTGGTTCTCCCCAAGTAGATGTAAGGACTCAACAAATGAATCAAAGGATGGCGGAAAACTTCGCATTAACAAAGAAACCATATCCTCATCATCCACCGGCTTCTTAATAGAAAAAAATTGATCATTAAGATCCTTCAAGTGCAATAAATATTTAGAGACTGATCCTCCTTCCTGCAACTTGGTGGAAAAGTTAAAACAAAAGATTTTTAAAATACAATGATCACTCAACTTCTGATGCTTGATACTTATTTTGGAGATTTGTCCACAATACAGGTGCTACAATGGAATTTCTTACTTCTGGAACTAATGTGTCTGCCACTGACAGTTTGAGAAGCATAAGTGCCTCTTTATGTCTTTTATCATAGTTTTATGGATAATTTGTTGGTATGTATTCTTTACCTAAGATGGTTGTTCAAGATATCTAAATTCAATAATGGTCGGTATCTTATGACTCCATAAACTGTAATTATTTCCAATCAATTTTTCACACTTTAGAAAGAGTAAAT
The DNA here is from genome assembly GCA_001517045.1 of Pseudotsuga menziesii. Taxonomy (NCBI): domain Eukaryota; kingdom Viridiplantae; phylum Streptophyta; class Pinopsida; order Pinales; family Pinaceae; genus Pseudotsuga; species Pseudotsuga menziesii. The sequence continues at coordinate 39,531 of LPNX011025964.1, forward strand.
GAGGCTAACTAGCCATTACTAATACAAATCGAAGAGTGAAGACTACAATTTAGCACAGGCTGACTACCACTGAGAGTACTCCATCTAATCAGTTTAGCAAACCTCCTTCATGTTGACAGCACCTTTGAATTTCCACACAGTGGTTGGGCAATACTTCCACTCTCCAATTTTCAGTAGGTCATCAATCCTTCACACAATAGTTTCATGGTCAAGACCAAGGTGGTGGCTGATCCTCGATGAGCTTAATTTTATCATGAGGCTACACCACAAGATCACAACTGTTGGCCCAACGAAAACTCCTTGATTTAGTAGCATATCATGTCGCTGTAGCTCTGAATATCTACTTGCCTATATCGAGATTACAGTAAGCAGATTTTGTAAACTTCAAAGTCTACCATCAATAGTAGAAATTGCAGAAAATGCAGAACATGGTCAAGATTTACCCATGCTTTCATAGCTTTTAATATGCACCATGAGAGTCATACACCAGTAAATGCAATAAGATTTAACCACGATTCCAGTGATTACAGGTGCCATGATCTCTTGGCAGATCATGTAAATTGCATCACAGAGATGTAATCACATATAGAGACCATAAAAAATGAGATAAAATTAATTTGATCTAAGAATGACTTTGGCAGGGTAGGCAGGTCTTGTTACAGTACTAAGGGGATTTTGAGAAAACATATCTCATTGTAGCCTAGCGTCTCAAGTTTATTTCTACATTGTCACCATAGACAGACATAAAAGAAAGAAAGCCAAGAAATAGTATAGGTTCAACATCAAATTTTGTAAAAGGTATAAGGTTATGAGGGCAAGATGGCATTGTGAAAGGAAGGAAAACCAGATGGCATTGAATTTGCTAGGTGGTATTGTACACCAAGTTTAATATTTCAAAGGAACCCTAGCTCTACAATTTTGGATATCATTTTTTCCTAAATCATTTTCCTCTTCTTCAATGGCTTATACTATACTCTATCATTCAGAATTGTATTATCAGTCTGTTATTTTTACTTAATATATTTTTCTGGTAGGGTTGTCAGGTAGATATTAAGGCAAGCCAACCAATGACAAATGATAATAAGCTAGGAAAAAAGACATGTCCTCCTAGCACTACGTGTCGCATGTTCACATGTCAAACATGATGCTGGAGTGTCAAACATGCAAGGGACACGTGTCCTGGAAAAGACTAGGGAAAGCGAACCGATGATCAATGATAATAAGCTAGGAAACATGGCACGCCCTCTATAATTAAATGGTGTTTTTGGGACAAATGAAAATAAGCTAGGAAACATGACATGCCCTCTAGAATTAAATGGTGTTTTTGGGACAAATGACAATAAGCTAGGAAACATGACATGCCCTCTAGAATTAAATGGTGTTTTTGGGAGGCAGTGATGTTTTAATACATGTAATAAACATAAGTGCATGAACATGTAAATTCAGATTCAGAATAGTGCTGCTAATAAAATTTAAACTATAATAAAGCAAGAAAATAATTTTCATCTCTTTCAATTCAACGCTCCGCTGGTCATTGCGTTAATTTTAACGTTTTGCTGGTCACTGTGTTGAAGTTGAGATGTTTCACTTCGAATATCATGTACATAAAAAATAGATACATTATTAGCAAATCATACCATTGTTGGATCCACTTTATACTCAGATATTTCTGAGTTTGATCTTGTCACCAAAGGGACAAGTCAAACTGGGTAAACCATATACGTACCTTGAGAGAGAGGGTTAAAGCAAACATAAACAGACCTCAATCTCTTAGTCAACAAAGAGAGATGTTAATCAAAAGTACAGGCTAGAGTAATTCAATCATGCCCAAAACATTCATGCTAAGGACACAGAGTCACTTATCACAATCAAAATTCTCTTGACAGTCATGATGATAAATACACAGTCCATACTTAGGGAAAGGAACCCAGCACACATAGGTAATACCCATAAGGACTCATGCTGAGATAGACCGCAGAGACAGATCGTGAGGTAAGTCCGTACTAAAACACACATTGGTAAAATTGCAGTGCTAGGTAGGAAGCACTCTCACACAGAGACAAGTCGAGAGATAAGGCCATGCAAAAGACAAATCGAAGAGATCAAGCAGAGTACGTGAGGAATCATGGTGAGGATTCATGATGGCCACCAGAGATCACAAAATAACTAAATTGTAGAGGTCACCCAAACAAAATCACAGAGACAATCGTGAACAAGAAATTGCTGAGGAAAAACCCGTGAATAAAACCAGCAGAGAGCAGAGATCATGGAGTGGTGAAATCGCTGAGGATAAACCCATGAATAAAACCAACAGAGAGCAGAGATCACAGAATAGTGAAATACCTGAGGATAAACCCGTGAATAAAACTAGCAGAGAGCAGAGATCACGGAGTAATGAAATCACTGAGGATAAACCCATGAATAAAACCAACAGAAAGCAGAGATCATGGAGTAGTGAAATCGCTAAGGATAAACCCGTGAGTAAAACCAGCAGAGAGCACGGTGGCGAAAATAAAATGGTGAATACAAGATTGCTGAGATAGAGGAAGAGCCAAAGATTGGGCATGGAGAGTTCACGCAGTGAAAAAGACAACGGATTCGAGGACGATCCACGGATTGGGTACGCAATGGAAATAAGTCATGGAGGCCAGCAGACAGAGAGAGCCCGATGCGTGAAGGTGCCAGGCCAACAATCAAACTCAGAGAAGCATCCAGGTAGCTGAGGTATGACGGGTGCAGACCACGAAAATATTAGATGCCCTCATGCTTCCTCAAAACTTTAATTTATAAGGTTTAGACAAGGTTAAAAATGGTCCAAAGATTTTTAATAAAAAAAAACTTAGGATAAAATCAAAGGTCAAGGGTGATAAGATAAATTACATGGACCAAGGGTCTTTATTAATAAAACCATAAAGGTTTTATTAATAAGACCATGAAGTAAATAAGATACTTAGATTAACTTAGGATAAAAATAAAGTGGTCCACAAATAATAAAAATCATAAAATAACCATAAGGTAAAGTATCCAAGGTCCACATAAGACAAATAAAGCCAAAAGTAAAATGGTCAAGAAGTTAAGGTAAAAGGTCCAATGATTTAATTAATAAAAACATAAACAATAAGTGGTCCAATGGTCCTTTAGTACAACCATTAGGTAAATGTACTTAGGATAAAATCCATAAGTTGTCATAATCAAAGGTACACCCAAATACGAGTGTCAGATCCAAGTAAGGTAAAGGACCAAGTGTCAACAAGGGGACCACAAACCACACAACCATAATATTTAGGGTGAACCAAACAGGTGGACAATCATTCATCAAAAGGACCGAAGACTTTGAACTTTTCTCTCTCAAGGTACAATGCTTTATATATACTTTTTTCATCACTGTATAAGGGGAGGATCCAAATGGATGGGACAATCCTTTTGTCCTTAACACTACTCCTAAGGGTTAGGTACTAGAGACATCGTCAAGGGGTGGCCAGTCCCTTGAGAAGCAACCTAGCAATAACCGATTATGAGAGGGGACATCATTATATTCCATTCTTAATGAATGGCTTTTAGACTTAGGCTGAGTTTTAGTGTCACACTGAAATAGGTTGATCAATCCCTGGACCCTGATCGGGACCTCCATTCTCTCGTAGAATGGTTCTCAGTACTAAGTTGAGTTTTAGTCTCACACTGAAAGTTGATCAACTACATGCAGGACTTACTTGGACATCGTGTCCCTGGCTCAAGACTAGAATATATCTCTGCCTCTACCTGCAGGCTCTACTTGGACATCGTGTCCCTGGTTCCAAACCAGAATACCCTAGAGGCATATAGGGGCCCTAGCCACATGCTAGGGGCTTTTCCATGGCATCAACCTGCTTGGTCCTAGACCAAGAACCCCAGGAGACTACTGGGGGCCCTACGGTACGTTCTAGGGTCTTACTCTATCATAGTCAACTGACTAGGGTACCATCCTCTATGAGAATGGGTCTCACAGCTGCACAAACTTTAACACTCCCTCTCAGCAACACTAAGCTAGTCTCCAAAGCGCATAGGATTAGTCAACACATCAGTAAGTTTGTCTACTTAAGAGTGTAGACTTCATCTTATTCCATACATGGTTAACCTTCCTCTTGATGTGTACCTACCTGTTATAGAGCACAGGGTTTTCTTGAGAGCTTGATCTTTTATAGATCCACTTGGAAGTTGTGATTGACTTCTAGCTGAGAACCACTTTCCAAATGTCATTTGACATCCTCCAAACCGTGATGTTTGGTATCCACCTTATAAATGACGTGGCTCATCTGAGGTATTATGAACCTCTCAAAGTGATCAACTAAAGACTCTCGGATCTCCTCCCTCTGCTTATGGACTGATCTTTGTTCCATGTCTATATGACTAGAAGTTCTATGAAGACTTCCTTCAGGGGAAATGACAACTTCTCTTTGTAACCCCATTTTGCTAGGAATTGAGAAGCACTTCTGACTCCCTCTTGATCTCTAAACTTACCAATGTTCCAATAAAAAATGCATGGTAGTTTAATCCTACAATTTGTGGAGCCTCTTGCTCCCTCTATACATGAGTACCTAGCTCCCTCTTGAGTTGTGCAGATAACTTTAAGCATAAACATAATTGGTAAGTATTCATTGCTTGTCACATCATCCTCCTTTATAAGTGAAGAGTAAATGTCATCAATTTCACTTACTACCCTGAGTTTATCATTCATAGACATACACTGCAACTATATTAGAGAGCTGTCACATGATATGACAATGAAGTAAAATAGGAAGACCTCTCTAAATCTGCTCTTATGCCGAATTTACATTGTGCATCACATTGAATATGAACCCATATACATGCAATGGTACAAATTTAGATCATAATCCTAGACAAGAGATTAAGCTCTAGGCTTCACATTGATTGATGTATAATAAACAATGGTTAAGCATTCTATGTCATTATCCTTTAAGCCGGAGTATGAACTTCTTAAACATAATGAAAAATGATCATAGACTCTAACTTTAATAATACTTAAATCACTTCCATCAATGAGCCATAAAAACTCTTTTGCACAAATAAATCATTAATTATAAGGTATCATAATTAAGTGGGCTTGTCATGGGTTACCTAATAAATCCATTTTTTGGTAACACTTGTCACTAATATAGATACCACATTTCTTTGTTGACTGTTATTGTTCTAATCAAACATATATGTAAATATCAGATCTCTTTACCATCTTATCACTTTAATGGCTAATTAACTCCACCAAGATCTGAAAATTTTCAAACTAACAAGCTAAGTCCTTATGGCAACCCTTACTTTAGGATAATGTAGACTCTGTTACCCTAAAGACAGAGTTATCTACATCCTAAGCTCTGATACCATGTTGAATTTTAAGAGGCAGTGATGTTTAATACACGTAATAAACATAAGTGCATGAACATGTAAATTCAGATTCAGAGTATTGCTACTAATAAAATTTAAACTATAATAAAGCAAGAAAATGATTTTCATCTCTTTCAATTCAACGCTCTGCTGGTCATTGTGTTAATTTTAATGCTCTGCTGGTCACTGCGTTGAAGTTGAGATGTTTCACTTCGAATATCATGTACATAAAAAATAGATACATTATTAGCAAATCATACCATTGTTGGATCTGCTTTATACTCAGATATTTCTGAGTTTGATCTTGTCACCGAAGGGACAGGTCAAACAGGGTAAACCATATACGTACCTTGAGAGAGAGGGTTAAAGCAAACATAAACAGACCTCAGGCTCTTAGTCAACAAAGAGAGATGTCAATTAAAAGTACAGGCTAGAGTAATTCAATCATGCCCAAAACATTCATGCTAAGGACACACAGTCACTTAGCACAATCAAAATTCTCTTGACAGTCATGATGATAAATACATAGTCCATACTCAGGGAAAGGAACCCAGCACACGGAGGTAATACCCATAAGGACTCACGCTGAGATAGACCGCAGAGACAGATCATGAGGTAAGTCCGTAATAAAACACATAGTGGTAAAATTGCAATGCTAGGTTGTAAGCACTCTCACACAGAGACAGGTCGAGGGATAAGGCCATGCAAAAGACAAATCGCAGAGATCAAGCAGAGTCCGTGAGGAATCACGATGAGGAGTCATGATGGCCACCAGAGATCATAGAATAAATAAATCATAGAGGTCACCCAAACAAAATCACAGAGACAGTCGTGAACAAGAAATTGCTAAGGATAAACCCGTGAATAAAACTAGCAGAGAGCAAAGATCACAGAGTGGTGAAATTGCTAAGGATAAACCCGCGAATAAAACTAGCAGAGAGCAGAGATCACGGAGTAGTGAAATCACTGAGGATAAACCCGTGAATAAAACCAGCAGAGAGCAGAGATCACAGAGTAGTGAAATCGCTGAGGATAAACCCGTGAATAAAACCAGCAGAGAGCAGAGATCACGGAGTAGTGAAATCACTGAGGATAAACCCGTGAATAAAACCAGCAGAGAGCACGGTGGTGAAAATAAAACGGTGAATACAAGATCGCTGAGACAGAGGAAGAGCCACAGGCTGAGCGTGGAGAGTTCACATAGTGAAAAAGACAGCGATTTCGAGGACAATCCACAGATTGGGTACGCAGTGGAAATAAGTCATGGAGGCCAGCAGATAGAGAGAGCCTGATGCGTGAAGGTGCCAGGACAACAATCAAACTAAGAGAAGCATCTAAGAGAAGCATCCAGGTAGCTGAGGTATGACGGGTGCAGACCATGAAAATATTGGATGCCCTCATGCTTCCTCAAAAATTTAATTTATAAGGTTTAGACAAGGTTAAAAATGGTCCAAAGATTTTTAATAATTTTTTTTTTTTAGGATAAAATCAAAGGTCAAGGGTGATAAGATAAATTACATGGACCAAGGGTCTTTATTAATAAAACCATAAAGGTTTTATTAATAATACCATAAAGTAAATAAAATACGTAGATTAACTTAGGATAAAAATAAAGTGGTCCACAAATAATAAAAATCATAAAATAACCATAAGGTAAAGTATCCAAGGTCCACATAAAACAAATAAAGCCAAAAGTAAAATGGTTAAGAAGTTAAGGTAAAAGGTCCAATGATTTAATTAATAAAAACATAAACAATAAGTGGTCCAATGGTCCTTTAGTACAACCATTAGGTAAATGTACCTAGGATAAAATCCATAAGTCGTCATAATCAAAGGTACACCCAAATACAAGTGTCAGATCCAAGTAAGGTAAAGGACCAAGAGTCAACAAGGGGACCACAAACCACACAACCATAATATTTAGGGTGAACCAAACAGGTGGACAAGCATTCATCAAAAGGACCAAAGACTTTGAACTTTTCTCTCTCAAGGTACAATGTTTTATATATACTTTTGTCATCACTGTATAAGGAGAGGATCCAAATGGATGGGACAATCCTTTTGTCCTTAACATTGCTCCTAAGGGTTAGGTACTCGAGACATCATCAAGGGGTGGCCAGTCCCTTGAGAAGCAACCTAGCAATAACCGATTATGAGAGGGGACATCATTATCTTCCATTCTTAATGAATGGCTTTTAGCCTTACGCCGAGTTTCAGTGTCACACTGAAATAGGTTGATCAATCCCTGGACCCTGATTGGGTCCTCCATTCTCTCGCAGAATGGTTCTCAGTACTAAGCTGAGTTTTAGTCTCACACTGAAAGTTGATCAACTACCTACAGGACTTACTTGGACATCATGTCCCTGGTTCAAGACCAGAATATATCTCTGCCTCTACCTGCAGGCTCTACTTGGACATCGTGTCCCTGGTTCCAAACCAGAATACCCTAGAGGCATATAGGGGCCCTAGCCACATGCTAGGGGCTTTTCCATGGCATCAACCTGCTTGGTCCTAGACCAAGAACCCCAGGAGACTACTGGGGGCCCTATGGTACGTTCTAGGGTCTTACTCTATCATAGTCAACTGACTAGGGTACCATCCTCTATGAGAATGGGTCTCGCAGCTGCACAAAATTTAACACTCCCTCTTAGCAAGAGAGGCATTCTTAGCAACACTAAGCTAGTCTCCAAAGCGCATAGGCTTAGTCAACACATCAGTAAGTTTGTCTACTTAAGAGTGTAGACTTCATCTTATTCCATACATGGTTAACCTTCCTCTTGATGTGTACCTACCTGTTATAGAGCACATGGTTTTCTTGAGAGCTTGATCTTTTATAGATCCACTTGGAAGTTGTGATTGACTTTCAACTGAGAACGACTTTCCACATATCATTTGACATCCTCCAATCCGTGATGTTTGGTATCCACCTTATAAATGACGTGGCTCATCTGAGGTATTATGAACCTCTCAAAGAGATCAACTAGAGACTCTCGGATCTCCTCCCTCTACTTATGGACTGGGCTTTCTTCCATATCTGTATGACTAGAATTTCTCTGAAGACTTCCTTCAGGGGAAATGATAACTTCTCTTTGCAACCCCATTTTTCTAGGGACTGAGAAGCACTTCTGACTCCCTCTTGATCTCTAAACTTACCAATGTTCCAATAACAAATGCATGGTAGTTTAATCCTGCAATTGGTGGAGCCTCTTGCTCCCTCTGTACATGAGTACCCAGCTCCCTCTCGAGTTGCGCAGATAACTTTAAGCATAAACATGATTGGTAAGTATTCATTGCTTGTCACATCATCCTCCTTTATAAGTGAAGAGTGAATGTCATCAATTTCACTTACTACCCTGAGTTTATCATTCATAGACATACACTGTAGCTATCTTAGAGAATTAAATGGTATTTTTGGGACAAATGATAATGAGCTAGGAGACATGAACGCTCTCTAGAAAGCTTATGTTGCTTTGTGACACGTACCTACGATTTTGAAGTTGGTGTTTTTAGTTAGAGATGATCCTCTAGGAATAGAATGATTTTTAGAACAGAAGTATTTACTAAAACTTGATTAGCAAGTGATTGTGTGTGCGACAGAAGTTGTTTTTGCTCTGAGAAATTTCAGAATAGTCAAATTTAGAGTGTGTTGCTGTTATTTAAATTGTGACAGTAGCAAGGTTGTCAATCACCAAGTCTTAGCAATAATTAGTAAAATCAGATCTGTTTGGTGTGTTTTAACAGTGTTTTAAATATCTTCAATTTGTCCCAATATTTCCAGTTTCCTGAGTTTTTTAGGTTGCCAACGTTTCCGAGATTTCCGAGTTTCTCACATCCAAATTTATGCTTGCCAATAATTTCCTAGATATTTATGATAAGTTTGTTTCTGGACCCTCGGCAATATATTCCACAAAACAAATTTGCAACATTAACTTTATACTCTTAAGAACAACTCATCTATTCATATTATGTTGGGAGGCAATCAGAGGTTTCATGGTAAAATTTTTACTATGTGGAAACATAGGATGCTTGTGATTTTTTTAATATAGTGCTGAGACAAAAAATTCTTGGGAAAGGAATTTCGAAATACAACAGATAAGGATAACCATGCTAAGCATGATCCAATAAACTAGGAGGCTGTGATGTTGGTCAAACTCTCATTGACCAATGATATGTTCACTTAAGTGCAAGACAGTGATGATGCTTTCAAAATTTGGGGGCATTAAAGTTTAAACATGTGTGAAACATCATATATATGTAAAGATTTTTTCATAAAGAATTTCTTGTTTTCAATCAAGATTGAGGAAAAAGAATCTCTTCAAGATCACTTCTTCAAAATCCAAGAATTTAGAAAACTTGAAAGCAATTGATAGAAAAACTGAAAAAGAAGATATGGCTTAATAATCACATTGAAAATCCTATAACCTTCATATGAAGAATTTGTTGAAACCTTAAGTATAACTTCTGGAGATGTTGATCCGACATTTGAGTGTTGAGTAATAGGTGGAAGAAACAGTTTGGTAGAAACAGTGTGAATGGAAATCAGAAGTGGCCTTAAAAGCACAGTTCAAAGGAAAAGGCAAGCATAAAGATAGCAAAAAGAGTGTTCATTCAGATAGTCAGAAATGTAGGAAAGGTATAAGTGTTTTTATTGCGCCAAGCTAGGAAATAAGACCAAGATCTGTTGGAACAGTGGTGGACAAAAAGCACAGCCATGGGCATTCTTCCCAACATCAATTTATCTGTTTGGGAAGAAATAAGCCAGTGTAGTTGAATTAAAGAGGAAGAAGAATTTTATGTGTTTGTAAAAAGCAATAAAGGAGTCATTGGGAACAAATAGACTGGTAACTTGATTCAAGTTTCTCACAACATTTTACTAATCAGAAAGATTTGTATATTGATTTTGTTGAGGACAAATTCGACTCTAATTCTGTATTCTAGTGGTGGGGAAAATGCAGAGTTGAGAAGTGGGCAAGTTCAGATGAGAGGTAAGAGTTTGCTATTTATGACGATGTCCCTGGTTCACAGAAACATTTATTTTATGTTAGTTGGATAATGAAGCATAGCCCACAGTTCAATGTTTTCCTTTAGTAATAATCAAATTTTAATTGCTGACAAGAAGTGCAAGAAGATGATTTATAAGTTTCAAAGATCAGGGTTTGTTTCAATTGGTGGATGGTAAAAAAATTGGCAGTTAGCAAATTCATTATGCTTTATCTGTTCATTGTCATGAAGAGAGAAAGACACTTAAGGAGGGTGAAGAGGAGGCAATGAAGTAAAATGGTGCTTCCTCAAAGAAGCAAACACAGAACATTGATATCTTGAAGTGCCAAGATGTTGAAACTTTGATATGTTGGAATAAGGTGCAGACATCTTGCTCATCCAAAGACTGTCTTTGTTTTGAGAGAGCAAATTTATGTAATGTGACCATCACAGGAAGGTGTTAGATATAATGGTCATAATTAGGACTTAGGCATACTTTAGACATGTAATAAAGGCTTGGATAGAGGCCTTATAATAGAGTGATGTAATCATCAATTACGACTATAGTCATTTAAATATTAGGCATTTGGGAGTTACATAACGTAATCCTCTCCTCCTACAATGTAATTAGATAATGCATCACCAAATAAAGAAGAAATCTAATCTGTCTTATTCTTTTGAGCACTCTTGTCTATAATCTTGTGTGTGTAAATCCAACAACCTTTATTGACCAAAAGTACACCATCTGCAAGGTTTCAAATGCTCAAAATTAAAAACATGCTTAGTGATACCACCTAAGTTGTACTTAGTGGTTTTTTATCGAGTGAGCCTGGTGAACCGGACAAGGATAACTTGTTCAGACTTCAGAAGACCTTTGGAAGTACTTCTGGGAAGTGCTTGTTGTACTATATCACATGTTCATACCCCATGGGGGAATTGTAATAAATGTTCTAGCATGATAGTGTCTATAAAATACTCGGTCTCTTAGACTTTATTTGTCAATTCGATCAGCCCAATGTGTTTTTTCCCTTGGTTATTATTGGTTGTTGAATAAACGACTGATAATTTCTAAGTTTTTCACTCCATACCTCCAAAGTTGGGGTGGTTGGCTTGGAATTTAGGCCTATTGAGGTTATTAGAGTCTATGTGTCAATGTATAAACATGCTAGACATCATGGTCGAGTCATATGAACATGTCTAAGTCCCCCTAGGTTTTTTCAATTTTTTATTTTTTCAGTGTTTTTTATTAAAATTTAATTTTTTCAAAACTTAGGCTATTTTTTAATAGTTTAATTGGAAAAATTGATTTTGTAATAAAAGTGGGCCAAATAATCAGTTTCAGTCATGTAGGTGCTCATTTTCAAGCTAAGAGCACCATGTAAACCCATGGACCCAATATTTCCTAGTTTTGAGTGATTTTCCATCACTTAGGTCAGAAAGCCCCAAAAAATCATTTATTGATTATTTTAATTAATAAATTGATGAATAATGGAGCAAATCCAAAATCATAGATCAGTGGATTCTCAGCCGATTTGATTGAAATTAGTCAGATCTGAACTAGATTGACTGGATCTGACAAATCCTTGACTGAAGGAGGTGATCAAATCAGATCCAGACTTGATCTTCAGCATCCTTTATGGGGAATTTCACCCTCCCTCTCTCCTTAACACGTTTTGGCTCATCTAGATGAGTTTTGGTGGATGCTTCAGTCAACAAGTTGAGGTGTCAGTCAGATCAGCTCTCCGATTGACAATTGCACTCAATGAGACTCAGATCTGGCTCAGTTAGACACGGATCAGGCATTGATAGACTCTCCATCAGCATATTTGGTTTATCTCCTTGGGATTTGTGCCCCCCCTGGGATGGATCTCTTGGTTTTTGTATATATCCAAGCATAACAGCCTCTTCCAAGCTAGGTAGAGTTGGATTGAAGGGCTTGCTATTGTAATATTGTTGTAATCTTTTGATTATTGGAATAAAGAAGCTTTGGAGGCTAAAATGTGTAATGCACTCATGTGTGTGGATTAAGCATTGTCTTACGGCTATTGATGTTGCCAGCTTTTCTCTCAATTTCTGCATCTGAACCCTGTCTGGATTGAACGATTTAGTTGAATCAATAGGAGTATAGTTGGGCAAGTAAGGTTACTTTTTTTTTCTATATCTCATAGCATATATGTTTGAAGATCTAGACTATACATGTTTAATAAGTTTATTTGCATGTAAATTTTGTCTCTATTTCATATATATATCCAAATCTCATGAGGTTTCGTGTAGGATTGTGTGATTAGCTTTCAGGTAGCAAGGATTGGATGAGCTATGGATCTAGTTTAACTCCACTGTACATCCAAAAACTTTGTGAAGGCATTGCCCCTCTGTATTCCACTAACAAGTTTCCATTGCAGATCCATCCAACAATGCGCCTTTCCCCTTCTCTTCCTCCTTTCTTTAAAAAATCAATCTTTTGGTTACTTGTCTCTTCCTCTTATGATCAGATCTAGTTCTAATAACTGAATATATATTGTTAGATCTAGTTTATAAGAGTCTTGTTGCTTAGATCTATAATTTTATAAAGAATCTCATTTCATATAGATAGATCTAGGTGTAGGAATTTCCTTTTTTGCAAGTAGCTAAAGCATAGATCTAAAGCTTGCTCATAAGGTCTAACAAAAAAGAGAAGGAGACTCTACCCATTTTCCAACTCTTGGCCGAATCGGAGCTTCCCGAAAGCTTCCCCCACCATCTTGTTTAATTCTAGCTTGTTGTAAGCCTTTGGATCCTAGATAACAAGGACCAAAGTGCATCAATTTTAATTTGCTGATATTTTAAATCACTGCTAATAAAAGGAAAAGGTATTTTCAAATAGGCTCTTTCGAGCCTATTCACCATCCCCCCCGGGGGGATTTGCGTTGGTGCCATTTTTTTACTTTTTTGCTCATATCTTTTCAAACTAGCGTAGCTATAATCTGTAGAGTAGTATACTTTGACTCATTATCAATTTCATATTCCATATTTGATATTTCAAAGTAATCTTAATACTTACCCCACGACTTCCCGATTGACCCAAAAGGGGAAAGAGATGCATGGTAGGACTAATTAGAAAACCGGAATTGTGTATCTGTGTTTTCCTTTCTATCATTTGTTTCTTCGGCTATTATAAAATTAACCCCTCCTTGATTCCCCGATTGAGATCCACTTGGATCGAAAGAGGTTCCTGGAGGGTTTTCTTTTTAACAAGAACACCCAATTTTAAAAATTTACTAAAATTGACAAGACTCCGGTGTGTATGCTTTGCACTTGGCTGCGGTTCGTCCAATCAGTCAAGCTGTATCAAAAGCACTTGAGTGACTAGTATAATTAGGATTCACTCTCCCAAATTGACAAACCATCAGGTGAAAATCCAACACCTATATCAAACCATTACGGTGGCAAAATACCCAAAGGAAGCGGGAACTTCTGAAAAGTGACCTCGAGGCGCCGATCTCTGTCACACCCTAACGGGTGCGTTATGAACAATAGCCCCAGAGACTCCATTCATACCACATATTCCTTGTGGGTAGCCGTGAAGGTTTAGTTTTGGACATACTCCAAGTACTCTCGGGTATATCTAAAGTCCACCCCTTCGCCTAATTTTAATCAACTCACACCTCACATTAACTTAAAAGATACCAAGAAGAAATTGCAAAACATTCACTCCAAGCACATGCAAGTACATTGATTTCTTTTTTGACTCCATTTCTAAGGCACTGGTTATTTTATTTCTATATATTTATATTGTGTCTCAGCATTGTGCTTTCGTGCGCTCATTTTTGCATCTTGTCATCTTTGATTGTTTATGGTTAAATTCCAAACTCCTAAGTAACTCATTCAATTTAACATCACCGTACTAAGTATTTCAGCCTTAGTAACTTAGTAGGGTCTACCCCCCTTGGCTTCGTTAGGAGTTAAGCCTAAACGGAGGAGTCAAGAACAAGGCGACAGCCTTGACTCAAGACTTGCCCCCAAGGACACACCGAGTGGCTTGAATATTTCTGCCATGTGACCCAGGTGTGTGAAAGGTGGAAACATTTTTTGGCACCATTGCCAGGGATAAATCTTTTTATTCCTGAGTACGACTTAGCTTAAATTTTTTCTAAACAACTAAAAAGATAAAAACTTTTGATTGATCTAGTCTTTAAAAAAAATAAAAAATAAAACTCGATCCATCTGGTGACTCCACTTTCTAACATCCCTTCAATAATTTCTACCCAAAGAAACAACCGACAATTATTCAATCCTCTCCTTGATCCCGAAAGGTTTATCAGGGAAAGATTGAATAGGCAGACTTCTCGTAGAAACCTTGAAGATTTAGGAGACCAATCCCTCTCAGATATCCATCACATATTTGTAGAGAATCATGTTCACCAATCTCAAGAAATGATGAAATTATTCAAACCCCTTGACTTTTCTCAAATTGCAGGTGCTCCCCATGCCATTCCAAAAGATGCTATCAAGAAGCTCCCCATATTTCAGGGCAATAATGCCGTCACTGCCAAGTCTCACCTTCGAAAGTTTGAAAAGCACCTGGTCAGTTATTGCAATGATGCTTCCCATGACCATGACGATGTCAAAATGACGCTCTTTGCTATATCCTTGGAAGATGATGTTGAAGAATGGTACTTCGACCTAGATGATGATTCATATAAAACTCTTAGTGAATTCCTAGAGGGTTTTAAGAAAAAATGGGGGGAAAAGAAAGAACCAAGACATCTGCTTGCTGCCCTCCACAACATAAAGAAGATGGAGAATGAAACCATTGATGAATTTAATACTAAGTTAGGCGTGTGGTTGCGGGCCTCCCTAGAGAAATCAAGCCAAGGGATGCCTCCATCCTCATATCTTACATTGAACCTTTCATTGGTGATTTGAGGTACCAGTTAAGGGAAAAAGAGCCAGCCGATCTAAAAACTGCTCAGGAATTGGCTGAGAAAATAGAAAAGAATATGTAGTCTTCAGGCAAATCCAACATTCCAAGTTACACTAGGGGAAACACTTCATACAACGAAGAAAAGGGAAAAGCCTTTGAATCAAAAGAAAAGGGAGCCTCTAAATATCCCATGGAAAAGGTAACAGACATGATAAAAGACTTGGTTACTAGTCAAAACCAACTTATGGCAGATCAGTCTGCACAATTGAATCTTATGCACAATAGAATAATCACAATGGAAAGAAATAATGGACCTAGGAAATTTCAGCCTAGGCAGAATCAGATGTATCAAAAGAAGTTTCCTCAATAAGAGCCTAGGATTCCAAACCAGTTAGACTTAGCTAACATGGTAGTAGAAGTAATTCCATGGTGTAGACCCTATGAACAATTCCACCAAGAAAGCACTTGTTATGTTGCAAATCAAGTCATGGAACATGGACTTCCCAAGGTCAGTAATCAGGAAACAAATTCAAGCGAGCCTGATCATATATACATGGTAGGCCAGGCCTACCCTTTGTTACCAGGCTAAACAGTACAAGCCTGAGGATGAAACCATTGCAGAATCTTATAGTGAAACTTATGATGAAAACTGTAATATACATGATGGGACTCCTATGTATTCTCCATATAATGATGACAGTCTGGAAGGTTTACTACCTTGTGACCTTTTCTCTGAAGAAGACGAGTATGAAAATGAGGACAAGTATAGCTTGGAGCATGATACAAGTGACGGAGACTCCCTTATCCCCGACAAAGATGTTGATGAGGAGTCCTGGACATTCATGGAAAATCCAGTCTGTGACATGAATAAACAGGAAAATAATGAACCGGAAACTTTTGATGGTTTTGTTGATTTTTCTGTCTATGGCATATCTAAAGGAGAGAGCATGGACCATGTGGCCTTGGGAAACTTTGATATGAAAAAGGAGCATGCAGTTTATCCATATGATCATTCAGAGTCATATCATGCAGAGCCACACAAAGGTATAAATAATGAAGACATGGAGAAGCAGTGTTGTGAAAAGACAGATGTGATGCAGTTATTAGATTATCAGTCTCAACTATCATCTTCACATATAGAGTTTCCTCATGACTTGGAGCCGCTTGGGGCTTATACAGTGAATTATCATTCGGTAAGCCTTGATGATCAGTATGATGGTGTAGTCAATCTACCTCATCATTCCAATTTGTACATCAACCAAGTCCAGTCATGGATAGAAGTAGCCTGCGCAAGCACTTACCAGTTTGGGAGGAAGTTTGACAACATTATTCATGCCTATGATTTCCCATCCATCCCGCCCCTTCCAGATCATCACGCAGGTTTTCATTTTCTGAATAAAGTATCCTTACTTTGGCTGGTAACCAAAGACAAGGAATTTTTTTTTTATGTTAATAAAATTCTTAGGTGGTTACATTGGATTTCTGATTACACTTAACCCTTTTTATATCATGCTTAGAGCAGGAAAATAAGCTCCTTGAAAGAGAGCATTTACTTTTTGCATTTCTATTTTATACTTAGCTATAATAAAAATTTGCTTCTTTTAGTTAGTTACAATTATTTTGTTTAAATAAATCAGCTTAATGGTTCATTTGGTTTTTTATAAAACTTGTGCTACTGAGGTTTTTCTTGTCAAGTTGAGATGTTTTTACAGGG
>LPNX011025964.1:57752-80910 GCA_001517045.1 Pseudotsuga menziesii
TGTGCCCCCCCTGGGTTGGATCTCCTGGTTTTTGTATATATCCAAGCACAACAGCCTCTTCCAAGCTAGTTGGAGTTGGATTGAAGGGCTTGCTATTGTAATATTGTTGTAATCTTTTGATTGTTGGAATAAAGAAGCTTTGGAGGCTAAATGGTGTAATGCTCTCATGTGTTTGGATTAAGCATTGTCTTACGGCTATTGATGTTGCCAGCTTTTCTCTCAATTTCTGCATCTGAACCCTGTCTGGCTTGAACGATTCAGCTGAATCAATAGGAGTATAGTTGGGCAAGTAAGTTTACTTGTTTTTTCTATATCTCATAGCATATATGTTTGAAGATCTAGATTATACATGTTTAATAAGTTTATTTGCATGTAAATTTTGTCTCTTTTTCATATATATATCCAGATAATCATGAGGTTTCGTGCAGGATTGTGTATTTAGCTTTCAGGTAGCAAGGATTGGACGAGCTATGGATCTAGTTTGACTCCACTGTACATCCAAAAACTTTGTGAAGGCATTGCCCCTCTGTATTCCACTAACAAGTTTCCATTGCAGATCCATCCAACAATGCGCCTTTCCCCTTCTCTTCCTCCTTTCTTTAAAAAATCAATCTTTCGGTTACCTGTCTCTTCCTCTTATGATCAGATCTAGTTCTAAGAACTGAATATATATTGTTAGATCTAGTTTATAAGAGTCTTGCTGCTTAGATCTATAATTTTATAAAAAATCTCATTTCATATAGATAGATCTAGGTGTAGGAATTTCCTTTTTTGCAAGTAGCTAAACCATAGATCTAAAGCTTGCTCATAAGGTCTAACAAAAAAGAGAAGGAGAGTCTGCCCATTTTCCAACTCTTGGACGAATCGGAGCTTCTCGGAAGCTTCCCCCACCATCTTGTTTAATTCTAGCTTGTTGTAAGCCTTTGGATCCTAGATAACAAGGACCAAAGTGCATCAATTTTAATTTGCTGATATTGTAAATCGCTGCTAATAAAAGGAAAAGGTCTTTTCGAATAGGCTCTTTCGAGCCTATTCACCATCCCCCTTGGGGGGATTTGCGTTGGTGCCATTTTTTTACTTTTTTGCTCATATATTTTCAAACTAGCGTAGCTCTAATCTATAAGGTAGTATACTTTGAATCATTATCAATTTCATATTCCATATTTGATATTTCAAAGTAATCTTAATACTTACCCCACGACTTCCCAATTGACCCAAAAGGGGAAAGAGATGCGTGGTAGGACTAATTAGAAAACCGGAATTGTGTATCTATGTTTTCCTTTCTATCATTTGTTTCTTCAGCTATTATAAAATTAACCCCTCTTTCATTCACCGATTGAGATCCACTTGGATCGAAAGAGGTTCCTGGAGGGTTTTCTTTTTAACAAGAACACCCAATTTTAAAAATTTACTAAAATTGACAAGACTCCGATGTGTATGCTCTGCACTTGGCTGCGGTTCGTCCGATCAGTCAAGCTATATCAAAAGCACTTGAGTGACTAGTATAATTAGGATTCAATCTCCCAAATTGACAAACCATCAGGTGAAAATCCAACACCTAGATCAAACCATTATGGTGGCAAAATACCCAAAGGAAGCAGGAACTTCTGAAAAGTGACCTCGGGGCACCGATCTCTGTCACACCCTAACGGGTGCATTATGAACAATAGCCCCAGAGATTCCATTCATCCCACATATTCCTTGCGGGTAGCCGTGAAGGTTTAGTTTTGGACATACTCCAAGTACTCTCGGGTATATCTAAAGTCCACCCCTTCGCCTAATTTTAATCAACTGACACCTCACATTAACTTAAAACGTACCAAGAAGCAATTGCAAAACATTCACTCCAAGCACATGCAAGTACATTGATTTCTTTTTTGACTCCATTTCTAAGGCACTGGTTATTTTATTGCTATATATTTATATTGTGTCTCAGCATTGTGCTTTCGTGCGCCCATTTTTGCATCTTGTCATCTTTGATTGTTTATGGTTAAATTCCAAACTCCTAAGTAACTCATTCAATTTAACATCACCGTACTAAGTATTTCAGCCTTAGTAACTTAATAGGGTAGACCCCTTGGCTTTGTTAGGTGTTAAGCCTAAACGGAGGAGTCAAGAACAAGGTGACAGCCTTGACTCGAGACTTGCCCCCAAGGACACACTGAGTGGCTTGAAGATTTCTGCCACATGACCCAGGTGTGTGAAAGGCGGCAACACTTAGAAAGGGTGCCAAAGCAGCTTGAAAATCCCTTTCAAACTCAATTGGTAAAGGCCCATATTTTACATGAAATAATTAGAAACCTCTTGACCCAAATTTTATAAAACAAAAATACTCAAAACTCCAATGAAGTGATAGAAAAAATGCTGATATGGAAAAATCCTTCACAGGAAAAAGAGCATTGCAAACTCATCCATATAATTGGAATAAACACATGACAGATACAATATGCTAGTCATAAAATCAATGCTAGCTAACTTGAAAAGCTAGAACTATGTGTGTTTCTAATGTTAGCGAGGTCTAATTTTTTTATGTAAACCAATGAACAATAGCAACATCAATGAATTGTGAGATATACAATAAAAAGTGTCCGGTCATATATATCAACAAGCAACAGTAAAAGTACATGTAAGGGAATAAGGTCCTAAAAAGCTTTACAACTGAGGAAGAAAACTAACCACAAAAATAAATGTCTTGAGAGCCTTCTGGAACCCCACAGGCCTTCCCTCACTGTCAAAAGCCACTCACCATTTTTCTGGCTTAAGTATATTTCTTCCCTATAGTATAATAGTAAGGAAAAATCTATACTCAGAAATGTATTTCCTTGCACTAAACAACTGTTAATGAAGTCAATCCCCAAAATAACATAAAACACAGAAACTAACTACTTAAAAACTATCTTTTGAATAAATAGAAAAAATCAGAATATATATAACAACATATTTATATATAAACAAAAGCAGGGAGCAGATAAGTCATGCCATATGGGAAATGTACATATTTTGTAGGAGAAAAACAATTTGTACACACCTAAAGCTGAGAATTCATATAGCTAAATTGAAAAGATATAAGGCAGATAGCTAAAATGAAAATATATAAGGTAAATAACAGAAAGTCGATGAAAGCACAAGAGTAGAATGAATAAAATGAGGTGTTACTTTGCAATATTTCTGAAATTAAGAAGTGGAAGACTAGTAGGACACCACAAAATTTTCAACTACCATTAACTTCATAATAAAGTACCAACAAGATTGAAAATTCTGCAAATAAATAGAAAGCTAAAAGTACAAAATCTAGTAATGATGAGAATCGAAACAACTCGTCAAGGAAGAAAAGAAAGTACCAGGTTCAGTTTGTGGGGGATTTCAGGAAGATCAAACCCCCAACCTTTAATGGGGAGACTAAGACTTGAGCTGAAGCGAAGGCTTGGCTCCTGGGGATGTTGAAAGATTTTAATGTTTATGATTACTCCAATAATATGAAATCCCACATGGACATATACAACCTGAATGGAAAAACTAATATATGGTGGCAGGACTTAAAACTTGTTAAGGGACTAAAATGAAAAAATATAGAGTGGAAGGATTTCAAGAAATAGTACATGTTTGAAAGTTACTTTGAAAAAAAGACAAAAGGGTTCTATGAATTAAAATTAGGACAAATCTCCATGGAAGAGCTCATCAACAAGCCCTTGGAATTATTGTGGTATGTATCGTACATTGAGGATGACAAGGTAAAAATTCAGTGTTTTTTGAGTTGTTTACCATTGCCGTGTAAGGGCATAATTGAAGTTGACAACCCCAAGACTCTTCAAGAAACATTGTAGAAAGCCATATTAAGCTATTAAAAGTACAAGTAGATAATTTTAACTCCAAGAGCATGGAAGGAAAAGAAACATGATATATTCAACCAATGTAAGAAAGGTTTCAAACTAGCACCTTTCAGGAGCATGAATATAGCGTATCAAGTGAACAATTACAAAAATCACCCAACAAATCAGAATGGGGGTAATCCTGACAGTTTCATGAGTAAAAGGTCTAATGAGTAAGTTAAATGTCCCTTGAATTATTGGGGATGTGGTGAATGACACCTTTTAAGAAACTATCCAAAATAGAACAATACTAACATGACAGTGCACAACGTGCAATAGGCTACAAGAGTAAGTGACATTGGCAGAAGCATTCCAAAATATTATGTTGATCTAGAGAACCGACAGAAAGAACATCAATCAACAATGGTTTTTGTGTGGGCTTCTTGCTAGCTGTTGAGGAATAGATTTGTGAAAGCTTGGAAGGGAGATTAAAGGCTGTCATAGTTACATTCAACCACCATTGGACAACTGAATAAATATGCTCTAAGCCCATTCTTGCTTGTTTTTTTTTCCATGTGTTGTAAACTTGTATATTTTCTATGTTGAATGTTCTCTTCTCCAACTCTTACCCATTCCTCCTTCTCCCTCATTTACATCCTAGAATGTAAAAGTACTTTGTCTTTATTATGGCCTATTTTGTAAACATTATATGACAGTAAAGTTTGAACTTGAACTTTGAACCTACTTTTGAAATATTGATTGCATAGTACAACTCTTTGGTCACGAATATGATGTTCTGTTTCATTTTGTGGTTGATGGTTATCTATTACAATTTGTTAATATCTGTTGAAACATGAAAAGTTGATGTTGTGGTTAATCATTTGATAACATTATTATAACATATAGATGATTGATGTTATATGTGTACTAAATGGTTACGCTTTAATACTCACCATTAATCCAGTACTTAAATATATATTTTTCATGTTTTCTGAAACTAATTGACATTTTGCATGTTTCTCTAGAATATATATGCATCAAAATATATTAAAATATAATAATATAAAAAACGTTCCCAGAAGCTTTTGAACATTGGCATTTCCCTCTCCTGCTTTGCTTTCACTCCTACTGGCATAGGTCTGTCCAAAGTAGAAATGTGAAGCCCATAAATTTTCCAAAAACTGTTTGTAGAAAATAGCAATCATGCCTTGGAAATTTGAACCATGGAAGTTATATTCTGTTCATTATCAGGAGAGTGCTTTCCATATACTTATTGAATAAGAGGCTTGTGGGTGTTCTGATAGAGATATCACAAATAAAGTGACTGGGAAGAATGTGAACAAGCTCCTTAATTTCTCATAAGATATGATAAATACAGGAGTATACCAAATATATTCGGGACTCTCAGCTTGTTACTTCAAGGATATAAAATATTCCAAAACTGCGTGAGAGAGTTGACCAACATTATACATATATAAGAGCCAGCTAAAAAATTTACAAATTGTTAACCAATTTTCCATTAAAGCAATGCTAAAAACAATGGCCACCCAGGGAGACTTGTGAACAGTGTTCTTAATGCATGAGCAAAAATAGTTTCAAGATTTAGTTAAAATTAACTTTGAATTGACCAGATGTTGGACTCACCTTAGATAGGTTCATATAAACCATGCCAAAACAGGTTTTCTCATTTAAAAGGCATTCATGTATCTTTGAAAGGAAGTAAAAAGGAAAAAAATGGCTAGTGACAAAGCCAAATGGAATTATATTAGTGTAACTGGAAGAGGAAGTTCTCCCTTAGCTTTTGTCAATCTCAGAAATGACACAAAAGGTTTGGTCATTCAATAACTACTGAAAATAGTTTTGACTTTTCTTTTGTCTGAAATGAAAAAATGTGACCTAACAAACAACATAGACAGTGATTGTTGCACCACTGCTAATGAAATTTATCTTGCTAACCAGGTATATGAAAGGACACTAATCTGATTAGTTAAGTCCCATAGGTTAGTAATTGTTTTCTCAAAAAGTCATTTGAACTCCATTCAGGTCAAGAGGATGTGCCCACTTAGACAACTAATCCCTTACTACCTTGACAAACTCCCCACCTTGAGGAATGTGGTTGAATTCTCTCTTTTCAACTAGACATAAAATAATTTTTCCTTTTGAAGGGCATCCATAGTTGCCGTTCTTTTGTGACAAAAAAGAGACATACAAAAACACAAATACATCTAATGGCACATCTATAGAGATTTAATTCAAAGTGACCCATTGGACAAATTGGATTGGGTTTGAACTAGAATAAGATTGATGTTTATATAGCCACCTATTTGCTGCCGTATGTCCTTGGACAGGATCATTCTGCTACCTTGCACAACAGCCTAAGTTGTGTGAAAGGAAGATTATTATCATCTTGACTAGAACAAGCCACTCCAGTGCATGATCCTCTCTGTTTTATAAGGAAGCATAGTAAGTTTCAGGCTTGAATCTAGTTTCAGGATGTGTTTTGGAGGGGTGTTTTATGCTCTACCCCGGATTTCAAATTCCATCTTTCTATTGGAATTGTTCCTTAACTTGTAAATTGTCCACTTTATCACTTCAATAACCCTCAACCCTATAACAATGATTATATAAAGGACGATCTGTTTGTTGCAATTTTTATGCACACTTCCAGCCAAGCTTTGATTTCCTGAGTTAGACTGTTCCCCATTTCAAGGATAATCCTGAGCTCGAGGTGGTCCAGGGTAGGTGAAATTTGAAGGTTGTGGATTTTGCATGCTCAGTATTTGTATCTACAGTTCAATGTTTAGATTGTAAATTTAAAGGTTCTAAAGCATTGCAAGCTTTTCATCTAGGTTTCTATTGGTCTATGAGCTGGTCTTGTTATTTGTTTTGACACAGAGTACTACACAGTCAACGTTTTTATCATTTTTAGTTTACCTGCCATGTATGGTATTAAGTTAGTTAATTTGAACATGCTTAGTACAATTGTAACAGAATTAGCCATTGATGCAAAGGGACCTATCAGTGACATGTTGGTGAAATTATTGGATTTTGGAGTAATTATGCTAAAACAATTCTTTTTTTGAGCAAGTAGGTACCAAATCTGCAAATGGAAGAAAGACATTAGTGAACAGAGGAGTTGTCAAGCATTCCATCTTGCAACAGGTACCTTTGATTTACAGTGTACTTGCTACTATGAACCTTTACTGCTGGAAATTGGGGGCGATCTAGCTACTATGAACCTCTACTGCTAGAAATCCGGGGTGATCTAGATGCTAAAGACCTCTACTAATGGAAATCGGGGGCGATCTAGCTGATAAAAACCTCTACAACTGGAAATCAGTGGCAATTGAAGGGTTCATGAGAAATTTAATAGGAAATCAGGGGCAAATGGAATATTTGTAGCAAATTTCAAAGGGCGAATTCATTATTTCTTCTTGCATGATGCGACAACACCCACTTTTCCTCTTGCATGATGCAACAAGAAGGTGACAACATGGTCAGCGATTGGATTTTTGGTGGATGCGTGGAAGATAGCACTGCCTCAATCTTAGTGAACAACGTTGGTTGTTTAATATCTAAATATTTTTTGAGCTATAGTGGGTTGCATATCACATGCAATCTGAAGTGGGCAGTAAATGTTGATTTTTCTGAGCAGCATCGAGAACCCTTCTCTTAGGAGAATGGGACCACCTGGTCCGGGACCACGGTGAAGAATCAACCCAGTGTTGAGTGACCATTCTGTTGAATGGTAGATATCTGGTCTGGGACCATGATATAGACCCGGCTCTGCCCTGGGTAGACTCAACCTTGTGTTGAGTAGACATCTGGTCTGGGACCATGATGTAGACCAGTCTAGGACTGGTAGACTCAGCTTAGTTCTGAGTATCCATTCTCTTGGAGAATGAAGACACTGTAAGCCCTAAACTGGGTCAGGGCATGTGTGGCACTCTAACCCTTGATCTATGGGCTTGGTGTGCTTCTCCAAGGATTAGCTACCCTTGGTTAAGCTACCCTAGTACTAGATCTAGGTGTCACACAAAGTGTGAGATAAAAGCATTAGTAACTCTCTTGGTTTATAATGATGTACTTTTGGAATTAAAAGGACCACAGGGGAACTTGGAAAAAGGCTAAAGTCAAAATTAAAAAATACATAAGTATTTTTTGACCAGAGGAAAAGGACCACAGGTGAAAATAAAAATACATAAGTATTTTTGGATCTCAGGAAAAGGACCACAGGTGAAATTCAAAATAAATAAGGACTTTTGGTAAAAGTCAAAAATAAAGAAAAGACCTTTTTGGTAAGAAGGTAAAAGTGAAATTAGGAAAAGATTAAAATATTATTATTTTATCTTTTCTAATTTTTGTTCACTTATAGGTGACTCAAGGCTATAAAATAAGATCAAGTATTCTCATTATCACACACTTGCTCTCATAGGTACAACTACTCCAACAAAATATTGTATAGGTGACTGAAGAAGAAGAAGTTGGATGTGATGCCCTAGCATGGATAAGTCTAGCTAAGCTAGGGTTTCTACAACTGCAATGGTTCTACAGTTTTGTGAGTTAAGGGTTTTACCTTACCTCATTCTCCCTTCACGACTAACCTCCTCCTTCTTCCAGGCAACATCTACAGTAGCTGCAATTATGAGTTAGGGTTTTCTGCAAAACCCCACGTCACCTCCAGATCTCTGCTATGGATGCCCTAAGTGTTCAAAGGTAGGGTTCCTTCATCCTCCACGGGTAGGCTACCTCTATAAACCAGTTTCCTACAACTTTTCTCAGGTTGATCCATTTCATTGTCGACAGCCTTCCTCATTCACAACTAGCCCCGGAGGGCTTGGAAAGGCATCCCTAAGCCTTAGACAGCATTAGGCTTCCCTACGGGCATCTTTTTGAGGGTTTGGGTAGTAACCCTCAGTACCTGTCAGCCTTCAGATCAGACAGTCAAGGCCCAGATCTAATCCAAACCCAAGTCTTGGAAACCATGGATTTACCTCAGGTAGGCTGAGCAGCAGTCACGTGGGCTACGGGCAGAAAGAAAATTTTCGGGCAGACTTGGGGAAGAAGAAAAGTCACAGGCAGTGACTAGAAAATTCAGGCAACCTGTTTTGTAATTTGGGCAGGCCCTAATTTTGTTTGTGAGCAGATCTGAGATTTTTTTTTATTTTGGGACAGACTATTTTGGATAGTCTCTATAAATTCTGAGCAAGCCCTAATTTCACCTTGGTCAAATCTGGGCAGTTAAAAGTTGATTTTCGGGCAGCCTGTGTGTTTCTAGGCAGTCTGGATTTTGTTCCTGTACAAGCCCTAACTTGTCCAAAATGGATCTGATGATTTATGTTGTCATTGTTTGACTAATTATGGGAAGATATGAGAAAGAGTAACTAGGGTTTTGAAACCCTTACTCTGAACTTTACTGAAGAATTTTTGTAACTGTGGAAAAACCCAGATTTGGGTTTGAGGAACTTTTTGAAGAATTTCCAAAGTCATCTCATTCACTAGATGATGTACTAATGCTTTTGGGGTTTTTATCCTTTGAAGGTTTCCCCAGTGAAAAATCTTGTGTACTTTGTGCTGATATGATGAATGTGTTTTTTACTGCACTTATTATTTGTTTAAGTTTTTCTGCAAATTTTAAAGTTATATGCTAATGCCAAAATTCAACATGGTATCAAAGCTTAGCATGTGAAAACACAGTAAAGGGACACTGCTGTTGTTTTTCACTAGATCTTGGAATAAGATTTGCAGATCTAACATTTTGGACAAGTGACAGAGATGGCCATCAATGGGTTCGAACTGGAAGGAAAGCTCTATGGTTCAACAAACTTCAATTCCTAGAAGGCCAAGTTGACAACCATTCTAGATGAGAATGACTTGGATGACATTGTTCTTAATGTCACGGAAGAGCCAACTACAAATGCTGGTAGGCTTGCCTACAAGAGGAAGCAAGGTAAGGCTAGAAGAGGCATTTATAATTCTATCAAAGAAGAACTAATGCCTAACATCACATCCTTGAAGACTGCTAAAGAATGTTATGATACATTGGTAAACCTCTATGAAAAGAAGACTCCCAGTCAAAAGAGAGTCTTGAAGAAGAGGTTACGAACTTTGAAGTTGAACAAAGATGAAAGTGTTGGTTCCTTCTTCACCAAGATCAAACAGGTAATATTGGTGTTACTGTTGACGATGATGATCTTGTACAAACAGTGGTTGATGGTCTCCCAAGGTCTTGGGAAACCTTCATGGCATCCGTCTATGGACGAGAAAATCAGCTATCCTTTGAAAGGATTTGGCATGATTACATACAAGAAGAAGGAAGGAACACTGACAAGGTAATCAAGCAGGATAACCTTGCACTTGCATGAAAGACCAAAAGGTTCAAGAAACCTTTTCCTCGGAAAAAGAAAGGGAAGAAACCTCACGGTAAGTTTTCTGACATGTCTAAGATTGAATGTCATACTTGTCACAAGTTTGGACATTATGCTAGATACTGCAGGCAGAACAAGAAGAAACCCAAGAGAAGGTTTCAAGCATCTGCTGCAGAAGCAGAGGAAGAAGAAGATGAAGAACCAAAGAAGAAGAAGAACACCAATACTAATAAATATGATGAGCCTACAAGAGAGTACTATTTCATTTCTGCTCTAAATGGTTCTTTCTCAGCTTTCTCCACTTCTTGGTTGGTGGACAGTGGTGCCTCCAGGCACATGACAAGTAACCATGGTACCCTCACCAGCTACAGAAAGAAGAAGTTCACCACTAAGGTAGAACTTGGAGATGACTCCATTTACAAGATTGAAGGAGTTGGATCAACTTCACTTCAACTTAACTCAGGTACAACTCTTCATATCGATGATGTCTTATATGTTCCTGGTTTAAAGAAGAATCTTCTATCTGTTGCTAGCTTAGAGGACAAGGGATTTAGAGTCCTATTTATGGATAAGAAAGTCCTTTTATGGGAAAATGATGAATACCTAAGCTCAGTGGTATAGATTGCAGTTCAAGAGGGAGGCCTTTACAAGGTTTCCAAGGATCCCACCCATGCAGTGGATCCATGCGAGATGTGGCATAAAAGATTTGAACACCTTCACTGCACAACACTTCTAGGTTAACAGAAGATAGTCAGCAGAGATGTGGTCATCCATGAGAAAGTTGTGCATCAAACACAAGAGCTTTCAAAAGAAGATGAAGCACCTCCACTATAGTTTCCAGTTTTAGAAACTCAGAGGGAGGAAGAGAAATTTGAGGATCAAATTCCAGATGTTTATGAGAACATTGAAAATCCATCTGAAGAACTACTTAAAGTTCCTCCTTATAGAAAGAGATCAACTTGGTATCAAGAAATGGTACAAGAAGGCGAGAAGCATAAAGCTCCTCTTAGGATTTCCAGACAAAGACTACAGAATTACTCGGGCCTTATGGGTCAACTTGATAGTATAGAACCTCCTTCATGCAAAGAAGCAACAAGTCAACAGGTATGGGTTGATGCCATGATTGAAGAGTACAATTCAATCATGAAGAATGGTGTGTGGGAAGTTGTTCTTAGACCAACAAGAAAGTAATGACAATTGCTCTTGTTGACAGGTATACTACCTTTAGAACCAATATTTCACTTGTTGCATTATTTGGATGGAAGTTACATCAGACAGATGTAAAGACGGTTCTCCTCAATGGCAAGATTGAGGTGGAAACTTATGTTGAACAACCTGAAGGCTTTGTGAAGAAAGCCTTGTATGCTCCAAGAAGTTGGTATGCGAGGATGGATGGATTGCTCCATGGCTTGGGGTTTTCCAAAAGTACAGCTAAGTATAACTTGTACTTTGAGGTTGTCTTGATAATTGCAGATGACTTGTTCCTTACAGGTACTAAACTACAGGCTGCAGGCTGAGTTGGCCTTAGCCCCGCTACATGTAATAGATGAAGCATATCCATATGCTTTAAATGATGAAGAGAAACCTAGTCGAGGAAATGTTAATTCGATAAGAAATAAAGGTGAATTTGAATCCTTTATAGGAAGAGGAATATCCTCATAATATAACAAGAATGGAGAGACCGAGGAAGGTTAAGAGGTGAATCCAAACACTTTAGGAAGAGAGGGTTTCAGAGGCAGAGGAAGAGGAAAAACTTTGAGATACCGAAAGCAATTCAAATGTTACATATGTGGTGGGAAATAACAAATATAGTCATAAGCATAAGCTTGGTTCGGTCTACAAATGACTAGTTGTGAGAACGTGTGACAAAAATGAGACCCTAGCTCATATTGATGACTTGTAAGTATAGTGCAAATGTTAGCTCATGTAGACTATTTTGATATTCTTTACTCCAAACTTGTTATGCATGAAAATATGTTAAACAATCAATAAGACTTACCCATAATTCATCAACTTTATTTTTTAGTGGAGCCATAAAATAATAGCATAGCAAGTGGAGAGATGCAACAACTTGCCAAAATGAAACCAGTCTTGTGTGAATCCAAGAAAAATATCAGTAATTACTGCAAGGTATGCTCCTAAAACAACTCAAGTTGAAAAACAGGATGACGGACGACTTGACATGACACTTGGTGCTAATGGTTGAGGAGAGCAATGTAGAAGCCTCACGAGACCCTGAGGGGACATATGTTGATTTTGATAGAATATATATTTGGCCTAATATGTTTGAGCCTACTTTTACAGTAGAGTTTAATGGTGTTGACATAAGCAACTTCAGCTATAGATTGCTTACAAGGAAAATATGCTCCCTGGATTGATTTATACTTTGTGTTTTGTTCTACACTTATGACTATCCAGAATTCAACATGGTAATTACGAAACTGATAGCTATGTTACTATAGAAAACCTAGTTGATCAGCATGATACTGTGTGTATGCTTATATAGAAGAAACCCTACTAGGGTATTTTACAGGGCGGGTTCCCCCTGAAGCTATAATCTGTGGCTGGGATAGGGAACCCTGGGGGGCCTTTGGTTGGCTCTATATCCAAACCAGAACCCTTACCAAAGGATTTTTTTTGTTTCCATTCGCTAACAAGTCCCATGTTCCAAAAGAAATGTGACAAGGGCCTTGGATTTATAAGAATACCTTGTTAGTCCCCAGGTTTGAGGATTTCTCAGCTAACCAATATGTTCAGTGTTCCTGCCCAATCTGGGTGCAATGATGCTAGGATGATGGGAGGGAAACCTAGGTGTACTATAAGTTAGATTAGAGTGGGTTTTCCAAATGTTTGGTGCTGCCAACAAGTTTTTATAGTCAGTGTATAAAGGGCAGTAGAATGGGGTAGGTTTAGGTAGGATTTAAGGATATTGAGGCCTTAGTATTAGAGAGATAGAAGATTAGGGTGATAGGTGTTAGTCTTAGAAATGACATTAGGGCTAGATGAGTGCCTTAGGTAGATTTCTGGGTGTGACTGTGGGATAGATGAATGGGATAGGCTAACTATAATAGAGGGCCGAGGCTAGGATGTAAGGGTCTAGGCTTAGGTAGGCTATAGTCTAAGCGACTCATTAGCCTATCCTAGCCATTTGTTGAGATGAGATCATCTTAGATTTCTCTCATGATCTTCATTTCCATGGATTTGAAGTTTTTCTAAGTTTCAGTTCTGAGTTTGAGTTACCTTATTAGTCATTTCAGTGGTGAGATCGAGAGGGCGCTCTTGTATGAAGTGGGATTCACTAGTTCAAAGGAAGACGCACTGGGAATCTTGTTTTTCTTTGTGAGGGTGCATTATTCTAATTTCTCATCTCATATCATTTCCAGATCTTTATGAGTGTTGGTTGACAGTGGGTTTATCTTGCCATATCTTGTGAAGAAAGGGTATACCAAATAAAAGAGGGCGCACTTACATCCCCAAACACACATGAGGAGGGAACAGTCCATTGGCAGCTCAACATAACAGAGGATTGAGGGTTCCATGAAAGTGGGGGCGCACCAATCTTTGGGAAAACATGACATAAAGGAGGCACATTCTACAGGCTATATTTATATTATATATCTCTTGTCTTCTTTCTCAAATTGTGACCATCTTGAAGGGGTGCCCAATACTTCTCAAAGTTGCCAGCTACAGGAACAACCAAGGGAATTTCTACAAACATCTTCAAGAAGAACATTGGGACAAATATTAATGTGTTTGGATAGTTGTGCATTGAAATTACAAACCTGGGAATGAGTACACTTCAAGCTGGGCATTCATTCCATCACCAAAGATTGTCCATTTCACTAACGATTCACTGCTGTTCCACTATCATTTTGTAAAGAGTACACAGTACTGGGCAAGCAGCTTATAACTTCAACAATTTTCCAGGCATGTTCACTTTCATTTGATTAAAATTATAAGTCTGATATTATCTTGTCTCCTTTGATTATTATGATATAGAACTATCATTATGGAATGTTAAGGCTTATGCAAAGATTATATTAAACACTTTCCATGTGGAAACAAACTATGAACAACAGTATATGAATGCATAGCACACTTTTTTAGTAAGAATTGACAGTTAATAACAGTCAAGGGGAACCGAAGTGTTTGACCAAATTCTTCAACCAATTGCAATAGATATTGTGGGTCAGAATTCAGATTTGTGAGGGCACTACCTTCAATAGGGCTTGCCATTAGATTCATGAATTTTTTTTTAGTGGTCTTATAAACAACTTGGGCAATATATATATCAGAATTGATGAAAATTTAGAAAGGGGCTTCACTATGTTCTAACTATGTAAACAACTATTAAAACAATTTACTAAGAACTCAATATGTCAAATTTACCCAATAAGAACAAATATGGAATCAACTTCATTATTTTTATAAGTTTCTTAGGAGAAATTATGTTAAATTTTCTTTTTCTTGTTTCTTGGTCATCAACAATAGATAAGGAAAATAAAAGAGTGATGCTTACTTCATATCAAGATGTACAAGGACCTCTGCTCCTGGAAATGCTTCTTGTGTTGTTGCAACTGCCACCCTCATTGCTTATTTCCATGCTGCACCAATATGCTCCATAGGTAAAGAATATCCTGACAGTAGGTGGCCTACCCAAACATCTTCCTTCCTGCATTATAGCAAGGCAAAGACTATTTTATTAACCTGATAATAATTGAGAAATACTTAAAAAATGAATTCATAAATCACAAGAGGTAGTGGAATTCTCTAATGTTTTATCAGATTATATCCTAACAAAGAAAATTTAATAACTCTGATCTTAGAATTCAGAAACATTTGTCATGCAACGTGCTGCATGAAAAAAGATATTGAAAACTTTTCACAATTTTGTTTTGGAGGTATAAAATTAGGACTTTAGATCTTCCAAAATTTAAATAATTAAATTGTTGTTATTGCCGTCCATAGTCTTTTTGCTCTAAAAATAGGGTCATGAGTCCTGGAAAACATTGAAATCTCACTCAAAATATTTCTGAGTGTGAACCCCATTTTTTTATATCAAACACCTTTGTATAGAGAATTCATCATAATAATAGGCGTTAATCAAGAATCATACCTAAAACAACGAACAATACAAGCTAGCAATCTACTTAAAAATTCACTGATGTTATGAATATGAACTTTATTTTATATGAACATATGTAGAACTGACATTACCTATGTATAAGCAAATTCTGTATAAATTCTGTTGCAAAACATGTGACCTTCGTTTACGAATCAGCTTGGCATTAGGTGAAATGCTTTTCAATATTTTCTAGCTCTTCCAAGCAGAAAGGGATTTCCGCTTGACACTTTTGAGACTATATGACTCTTTCATGATGCAAATTGGACCCAGAAGTACTCTCTTCTTCAGTGCATTACCAATCGGAGTGGCACGTGAGCTATGGGGTGGTAGGGGACTACGAGGCTTCTAGATAAGATTAATTTTCATATAAAACCTAACCTCCTTCACACTTTTCTCACCAATCTTACCACAACTATTGAATATTCTAGGGCTTGTTGATGAACTTGGAAATCTAGCCACCCTGTTCTATACACTTTTTACCCTTTTCCTTTTTTTCAACCCAGTGTTTGAAGGAGATACTGGATATTCCAAAGACATAACATGTGAATCATACCGATCAATACTATCACCTAGTTCTATAGCAAATTTCTCAAACTCCTGAAGATTTGAGATCACCGAATTGCCAAATCCCATGAAATCCTGAAAGCCAGTATCAATGAATGGCATGATTTGGTCATTATTTGAACCCTCATCTGTGTTGACTACACTATCATGAAAAAATGTGGACCACCTATCTATCCCATCCCATGGATGGCAAGATTGATGGTGAGAATATTAGCAAGGTCAATGAAGTATACCAGGTCTTTGTGCCAGCGAGTTGCATTTGAAGAAATAATTTCAAAGCCTCGTCAGCGATGCCTTTAAGGACATACCTTGATATCATCGCATCAATTGTAATCAGGTTAGGCTGAGCACTTTCTACTTGCATTCGATGAGAGATATTCAAGGCCTCGTCACACTACCCCTGTATGAATAACCTGTAATAATCACACTCTACGGCACCACATCTCTTTTAATCATTCTGTCAAACAGTTTGCATGCATCCTCTAAAATCCCACATTTGCATACATATCCGTGAGTGCGTTACCCAAACAAATCCTGGAGATCAAATCTCATTCTAAGAATGTAACCATGTAACTTGATGCAAAATCATGAATTTCAGACCTGTCTCTGCAATCTTGGAATTCTAGTCTCTATTATCACGGTTTTAAATCAAAGTAATTCATTGATTTTAGAAAAAAATGCAGGGTTGCTTTCTTTCATTTTTGAGACTGAGCATAAAACAAATTAGTAATTACCACCACAATTAACAACCAAGCCTTATTTCCAGCAATGGTATACTTAAGCCTGAACGCATTTAGAAACTACTAAAGCAGAGATGGCTTCTTCT
Source organism: Pseudotsuga menziesii (assembly GCA_001517045.1). Lineage (NCBI taxonomy): Eukaryota > Viridiplantae > Streptophyta > Pinopsida > Pinales > Pinaceae > Pseudotsuga > Pseudotsuga menziesii. The sequence continues at coordinate 74,445 of LPNX011025964.1, forward strand.
TGCGAAATGTCTTTGGCATGCTTGACTTCCTCTTCACGAGCAACAAAGCAAGCGGATATGGATGTATCCTACGCAGCACGTTTATCAATAAGCTTAGTAAGGAACTCATTGATTTGGCAATCAAACGTGGTTGTGGCCATAGTAGTCCATTTGGAGGCCATGGACTTTCCGGAGACTTTGTCGACATAACAGTCATACATAATAGAAGCAAAAGAAACAACCAGTTCCTTCAGTTTGGCTGCAAAAGCCACCTTGATGCCATCTAATTTCTCCTCATTGCTAGCAACAATCTCTCACTCATGTTGAATATAGATAGTGTGGCATTCCTCTCTAGGTTTGGTTAGTTGAGAAGTTGAAGCTAAAATTTTAGAACTTTGAGTTAGTAGGTTTCACTGCAATAGCCTCAAGGAAAAGACAGTAATGTAAAATCCAGTTATGCTGAGATTTGCAGACGCATTTAGTATGTAAAGCAAGTCTATGGGTAACCATGCCCCTTGTGATGTAAATGGAGTGACAACTACTTGTTTAATAAAAAATGTGTATTACAACAATTGAACTTATTTATTTTATAGATGTAGGTACTATCACATAAATATATTATTTCATTCCATTGATATTACCTCTTGTTAAAGGATGTTTCAAATTATATTTTATTATAACTTAAAGTTAAATTAGGAATTCTTTTGATATAGATATTTCTTTAGTACTTTGTAATGGAAATCTAAAATATTAGAAATTCTAAAAACTTACAATCAATCCAAAAGTTTGCAACAACCAACACAATAAATTCTAAAACACTTGCTTGCATATCCCTAAGCATACATTTTCCTATTCAATAAAAAGGGTCAACGTTGCTAACATGCATTGCACATTAGAATTCCGAAGAACACATTTTCCTTGGAAATTACCCTCATTTCATTGGTTCCCAGCACAATTTCTCTCTCCAATGCTCCAAATTTCATTTCTCATGCTAAATTTTCCATTGGACAATGTCTAGGAGCAAATAATAACATGTGGTGATCCACAAGATAAATCCCTCAAATTAGAAGATCGTATGATGTGTTCAAAAAAGATAAGTTATGTCTTTATTCTATAGAAAGGTCTTATACTTAGTTTTATATTTTTGTTCTTTTTCACTACGTAAATAATCTAGAACCAAATAATTTCCTTATACATCACCACAAAGGAGGTGGCTAGCTATGGATGAGCTATATTATAGAGATGGATATATTATTTATCAAGAGATTTAAGATATCAGGAAAACAATATAATTCTTTCCCAAACAGAAACTATGCTTTGCACAACTAAGGAATCATTGGTTCAATTGATACTTTTACGAAAGTATTATAACTAGTACAGAACTAGACAAAAGACAAAAGTATTCCCCGTTGCTAAACAACTACCTCTTTCATTGATTAAAAAAACATTTGACTGGTCCCTAATACCTATAGTTTGAACATTCTTTCTTGGCAAGATATATATGTCCACTAAATATATTTATATTATTCAGCAGTCCTTTCAATTCACTATGGCATTACCGGTTTCAAGGTTGTTTATAGGGTGGCAATTAATGGCCATTTCAAGTTAGCTGGGAGTTTACTATCCATTTTAAGCTGGCAATTTATGAACTATTCAAGAAGCCAGCCTTGAATGTTAACTACCATTTCTTAATTCTTTATGGTGGTTTAGATTGGGTCTTGAATTTTGAAAAAAATATACACATTTGCATTCCCATAACTGCCATTTATGTATAAACTGTATGTGAAAAAATATATATAAAATAAGGTGAAAAATAATTCTCAAGTAAGAATTTTATCATGTACAGAAAGATCTAGAAGTGGTTTCTGCAAAATAAATAGTATATGTTACTAAATGTAATTCTCTATGGAATTGCTTTTATGATTTTCTATGTTGCACCTTGTGATAGCCAGAATGCTCAAGGAAATAGGAATGATTATAATATCACTCAGGCGATTCTTGACTGGCCCACTCCAAAGAATGTGAGATAGTTGAGGGGATTTCGAATGTTGTGCAACTTTTACAGGGGATCTATCCAAGATTTGGGAGTTTGATGAGACTCTTTGCTAATCTTACAAACAAGGATCGACTAAAATGGCAAAAGCAATAGAAGACACATTACAACACACGAAGAAGGTTACATCCAACAATTATTTGAGCATATCTCACAACTCTTTTAAGTGGAATGTGATGCTTCGGGCACCAGCAGAGGAGATGTGCTCATGCAAAATCAGCATCTTGTTTCTTTGAAAGAAAAATTTGATTTATAATTATGAATCTATGATAAGGAGAAGTTGGCCAACATATGATATAGAAAAGTTCAAACAATATTTGTTCAGGTGGCACTTCATTTATCTAAAGCTCCAAATAGACCAGAAAAATTTGAAGTATTCTTATACCAAAGGAATCACCAAGATGGACAAGATGTCTGCTATAAAAGATGTGATTACAGTTCACATGCCCAACTGATCCCATGTACCTAACAGTTCACACGCCCGCAGTAAAGTGTGTAAAAATATCAATAAGAGCATGGTCCAGAGAATGAAAATTCAAGGTTGGGGTTTTCATTAGCCCAACATACCATTTCACAAGAAGTTTAGGGTTTTTAGGCACTCCCACCAAAGTCAGATTTACAAATTATTCAACAAAACAAATTCAAGCATTCCTTCAAGCAATTGGCATGCATTCTTTACAAAGCTTGCCTGATTAACTAATATTGATCCGAATCTAAATCAATCGGTTCTGATCTCAGAATTATGAGATGAATGTACAAAAATTTTCCAAAATCAAAGTATCCCTCGTAGGCTTAGTGTGGCTACCATTTGTTGTTGCCACGTGGAGTGTGAGCTATTGCTAAGTCCTGTAGCAGCCCACTGTAGCTGCTTGTGACCACCAGGTCTATTGATGCTACTGTAGGTGACCTGATAACTACTGCTGCTGCCAATTGTGACCATCAACGGGGGTTGTAGCAGACAGCTGTTGCTACTTGTGACCACTAGCAGGGTTGTAACAAACTGTTTTTGCTACCTGTGACCACTAGTTTTGTTGACGTTGTTGTAGGTGACCTACTAACTACTGCGGCTGCCAATCGTGACCATCAACGAGGGTTGTAGTAGACTGTTATTGCTACGCGTGACCACTAGCAGGGTTGTAACAAACTGTTGCTTCTACTAGTGACCACTAGCAGGGTGCTGCTGCTCATTTAGGACACCAACGAGGGTGTTGCTGCTTAATTAGGTCACCACTGAGGGTGTTGCTTCAGCCCTAGTCTCCACATAACCTTGTTATATGTTGTTGTTGCTTCCCTAGACCACCACCGTCTATTGTACATTGATGCTGCTTCCCGTGGGCTGTGAGTAGCCACCCCGTGGTCTGTTGCTACTACTAATGTGGGTTGTGAGCAGCCCTAGCAACCACTGTGACTGTTGTGGGCACCTATTGGAACCCTAACAGTGCTCGGGGGGTATAAAGGAAAGCCCTAACAGGGCTTAGTGCATAGAGGGTGACCTTAGCAGGCCACCCATGAGCTGTAGAATCCCCAATAAGAGTTAGGGTGCACAGTAGATCAACCCTAGCAGGGTTCGAGGGTGTTGCAATAGACCCTAGTTTGGTTAGGGTCACATGGAATGTACCAATGAGAAGAAGGAAAGATTTTAGTGTTGTCGTGAGCTTGTTGATTGCCAATAGGCTTCACACTGAGACTTGTTGTAGCCCTAGACCACCATTGACAGTTATTACAGCTGCTACGTATAACCACCACGATGACTGTAGTGTGACAAGAGAAAACCAAGCAAGCATAAATGTTGCCACTGAAGAAAGAAAAAAACCACTAGCCACCAAAATTATCTCTGTCAACCTCAGGCAGCGAGTAGAGGAGCAGTCAAGTGTTGAAGTGTTGTTTCTATGAGATGAATTGCAAATGTCCTTTATTTATAGTCCATCAACATTTAAGTTAGTTCCACATAATTAGGAGTTGACATTAGGGCTTAACTTCTTTTTCATCTTTGACCATTTGACTTTAATCTTTTGTGGTACAAAGGTCTTCTTGGTTTTTTGACTTGTGCCACTCAGTCCTTCTCTTGATGGTCTCATGGACCAAAACTAGGGTTAAACGGTCCTCCAAGTATTTTTGTGGTCATAACAAGTTGTCTCAAGGGTCCTTGTGGTTCATTCATGCCCACTCAAAGTATATCTTCATGAATAAGAAGAATCACTAAATGCTTTATCTTGATCTCCTCGTGCCACCAAGATTTGGTGCTAGGTTTCTCAACTAGGGGTATCTAGTCCCTGGGGAAGGTCTCATAGCCCATAGATCAAGGAGAGGAGTGCATCACCTGCCCAAACCCGGTCTAGGGCTTATGGTGATGACCTGGTAACTGACCAGGTGCCTCATCCTCAAGCTGCATCAAATGACTCAATGTCAAATACTTGGTAACTGATCAAGTGCCTCCATTGTCCCGAAGAATGTCCCTCAACCCCAGGCTGAGATCCTAGTCCCAGACTAAGTTAAATTCTTGGTTGTTGAATTTTAGCATTAGCATGAATTCTTAAAATTTCGCAGACTATAAGATAACAAAAGACAAGTGCAGTAGAAACATCAACAACATCACACACATTGAACACAGTAGTTTTTCACGGGGAAACCTTTCAAGGATGAAAACCCCGAAAAGCATTAGTAATTCATCTCTTAAATGAGATGACTGAGTTTCTCAATAATTCTCAAACCCTAATGGGTTTGTACCACAGATAAAAAATATATGAAAATGTATTTCATACAAAAATCAGATTAGGGCTTTCTGCCCTATATCTTCTAGCTGGCCGAAACTTCCAAAATGGCTGCCCAAAATTTATTATGCCTGCCCAAATCTACCCAGACTGAGACTGAGCTTGCCTGAGATCCATGTGTGATCCCTATCAGCCTGCCTGTGATCCCGATCAGCTTGCTCGAACATCTTGCTGCTGCCCAAAACTCTTTGTCTACTTACTAAGCCCTCTTTTCGAGCCTTGCCTTCCTGCCCAGAGGTCTGTTTGCCCTGCCCAAATCCTCGTCAGACTGCCTGAAGTTGCTATTTGTCATACCTGGACCCTATCTGCCCTACTCGAGCCTCGCTGCTACTTGTCGGAAGTCTGTAGCAGGCAGACTTTGGCTGCCCGAGGGTGGTAGGAGCCTACCCAAGGGTGTTGGCAGTTGCCTGAGGGTGTTGGAAGCATGCCTAAGCCCTGCTAGGGATTGTTATGAGTGACGGAGGGCAGAGGGAGGTGCCTGGAGAGGAGATCTGGCCTACCAGTGAATAGACCGAGACTGCCCATGAGGGAAGAAGCCTACCCGTGAGAATTATGAAGGTGATGTGAGGGTTTAGAAGAAACCCTAGCTTGTGAAGAGAGATAAGGTGTTGTTGATGTTGTTCATCAATGGTGAAACCCTAGTTTCGGATTAAACTGTAAAATATTGGGTGCCCTAGCTAGAATCCTCCATGCTAGGGCATAACCACAAAAGATGTCCTTCTTCACAATGTTAGCAAAAATCTTCCTTGAGTAGTTGTAATATCATGAGCAAGTGTGTGTAACAAAATGAAATGGATTGATCTTCTTTATATCCTTTGAATCACCTATAAGTGGACCAAAACTTAAAAGAATAGAATAATATTATTTTATTATTTTATCTTTTTTACTTTTACCTTTAGTGGTACTAAAGGTCTTTTTGCACTTTCACTTTGACTCCTTAGTGGTACCAAGGGTCCTTATGTATTTTTGACTTTTACTTTAGCCTTCTTCAAGTGCCCTGTGGTCAAAACAAGTGGTCAAGGTGGTCCTTCATCCCCACTCAAAGTACATCATCATAAACAGAGAGAATTACTAATGCTTTTATCTCACACTCTATGTGACACCAAGATCGGGTACTAGGTGTCTTAACCAAGGGTAGCTAAGCCTTGGAGAAGATCACAAAGCCCACAGATCGAGGGTTAGAGTGTCTCACATGCCCAGACTCGGTTTGGGGTTTATAGTGGTATCCTCGTAACAGACCAGGTGCATCAGCCATAAGCTGCATAATTTGACCCAAGGTCAAATACTTGGTAACAAACCAAGTGCCTCCTGTTGCCGCCTTTTCACACACCTGGATCACGTGGCAGAAATATTCAAGCCACTCGGTGTGTCCTTGGGGGCAAGTCTCGAGTCAAGGCTGTCACCTTGTTCTTGACTCCTCCGTTTAGGCTCAACTCCTAACGAAGCCAAGGGGGGTAGACCCTATTAAGTTACTAAGGATGATTTCTTAGTGTAATGATGTTGTACTGAATCAGTTATTTAGGAGTTTGAATATTTTAACTATAAGTAATCAATATGACAAGATACAGAGCATACACACTGGAGTCTTGTAAATTTTAATAAGTTTTAAAAGATGTGTTCTTGCTTAAAAGAAAAGCCTCCAAGAACCTCTTTCGATCCAAGT
>LPNX011025973.1:0-29327 GCA_001517045.1 Pseudotsuga menziesii
GCTTTTCTTCATATTTTAAGAACACATGAGAACTAATAGCATATTTCAAAATGGAATCACCCAACAGTTCAAGCCGTTCATATGAGAAGGGCTCTAAGCATCTCGATGTGGTGAATGCCATGATCTATTAGCACAAAGATAAACAGAGATTACCAATGTCAAAGATGAAACATGAATAATATTGTAAATGATAGCGAGCATTAATCGTATACACTATTGAAGGTACAGATTTCTTAATTTTGTAAATGTCAAACACATTTTCCACTTCAATTTTCCTATTAAATATAGAAGATCTCTTAAATATGCTTTTCAATTTAAGAATTTTTCCAAAGATGTATAAAGCTTCCAACAAGAATAAGATAATTCGATATACAATACAAAACAAAATTAATATAAAATTACCAGTGTCACAGGTACGACTGGACATTTAGGACGCTCTTCCCTAATTGCTTTGCGAAGTTGACCAGCAAGCACTAAACAATTTAAGCGGTAAATCACTGAAGGAACCAAATACAGTGATCCAATTATAAAGGATGAAACCCCTAAATCTATGCACAATTCAGGAGGAAGTTTTACAAGGCTAGATTCTTCATTGTTTGAACCCTGTTCGTTTGCTGTGAATAACAAATCAAAATCAGTCAGTAAGGGTTATATTTCTTCAGTAAGTATTGCCATTAAGTCAAGTTAAAAGAAGAAAAATAAAACTTTCACACTTTTTAGCTGATCTGCGTGGTTGGTAAGGAGACTGTGAGGTCGATGAGTATGTTTCACTTTCAGAAGTGGTTGATCGACATATTTAAGTTGTTTTCCATACCTACGAAACAAACCACCAAACCACCAATGAATTTGTCTCTTTTCAAATAAACATTATTTTATATTAAACCTTCGTAACATGTTGAAATTTCACAAATGCTCACATTTTTTCAAAATAATCAGAGTAGCTGCTGTATTTTTCTTTTGACCCTTTAGACTCAGGGAACGGACTTTTAGCAGTTTTATCACGAATAACTTCCACAACAGAGTAAATTCTTCCTGTATGTACAGCTACAATTGCTTTATCTATTAAGTCTGACGCTTTGTAAATTCAACCGGCTAAAGTGATGGCTTCTTCTTTGTGAACACTGTACTGTAAAAGATTCCTCTTCAGCAAAGCTTCAAAATTATCTCTAATACCGCTTCTACTGCTCTTCTCTGAACTACAAAAAGACTCAAGCAATATCGCTCCTGAGGCACAATATCTAATTAATTCCCAATCAATTTTCGCCTCTCCTTGACAAGCTCCAAAATGATCTTTAACTGGCAAAACCAAGTATATATTATTGCTACTCCATGGTTTTTTCATTCCCGAAGCACTTTCGGCGAGAAACCTCAATCCTTTTGATTTCTTGTCTCGAGATAAGAGTTTAGCAAACACTCCATTGAAAATTATTTCATGGAATGATTTTGCAGCCTTGAACTGTTGATCAAATACACCAACAAAACCAAGTCATATACAACTATCAACAACAACAGGAAGAACAAGTATTTGAAACCAAATGTTAGAAATACATATTGAAACCCCTAAAACTATTTTTCTATAATATATTTACCTCACTGGAGTTCAATTCCATATCACCGCAATGCAAAAAATATGACTTAACTCTTCCATCTGGCAGAAACAGATCTGTTTCTGCATCTACAATGTCTTGATCCAGTTTTTCTTCAAGCAAAAGCACAAAGCTTGCATATGTTCTCTCATTGCATTGTGATGTTAAATAAATTTTGTAAGCGTGCAAAGTTACCTCGTTCAAATTTTCACCCCAGCTACCAGATAAAGCATATCCTTCGGAAGTATGTAGCTCCTTTTTTTAGTTATACCTAAACACGACACAAATTTTATTTTAAACCTATCAGTTATTCATGTTAAAAACTCTAAATCATACTAGTTATAAAGCAGTGTCTCGTGAGATTGAGTTTATATATATAAATATAAAGTCACTGAGTTTATACTACAAGATACATTCGATGAAACGCATTAAAATTAAGTTGCATTTGAAATGAATGTTCGCATGTAAGTAAGCAAATGGATTGAGAATGAATTTGCAGCATACCTGCATGATTAATCTTAGCATCATTCTCTGAATTTGTTGATTGTTTTCTTGGCAATTCGTCTGAATTTGGCTGAAGATAGTCATCGAGGGCTCCAATTTGGTGCAACCTTTTGCATGCCTCCAAGCATACAAGTTGCTTTGCAACAGCTGGTTTAACATTTGGAGGGCTGATGACCATGTGCATTTGGAGGTAATTTTAATACGCACTCATACAGTTTTTCATCCCCATTCACGTTTCTCGTTATAAACTCAGCTTTAGGTGTGTAGTACCTAAACCAACATACAACATATCAGTAAACACCTAAAATGTTACCACACAACATATAACATATCACTAAACACCTAAAATGTTACCACATAACTAGCATATCAATATAGTTTGTGATTGTGATTAAGGATTAAATGGTTAAAAAATAGTTATGGAATGGAAGACAATTTGGATTTTTTTTACTCCTGTACTTATACAAATTCCAAGTGTGAGTTATCTATGCCTACCTACATGTTATCATTGGCATTCTTAGTGTTATCCATTTATCAACTATCAATTAATTTTATCTTCTTTCATGCATTGAGACCAGTTATCCATTCATCAACTAACTACCAGTTATATTTTATATTCTTTTTTTATAATTGATTGAACCTCCCATAAAATCAATGTAGACAGGACATTTTTTCTCATCCTCTTCTTCAATAGATTAAAAAACATAAACCCTAGTCCACCCCAATCTCAAATGAAAAAAAGTCTATAAAGTCTATAAAAATAATTAACACAGCTAAGAATCTGCCCAAAAATAATTAATACAAGTTAAATCTTAAAAAGCACGAGTTACCAATATTTATCTAGGTACTTACTTATCTCCTGGCAACTTCGAGCAATATTTATTGACCAGGCCCACACAGGTATCAAGAGTGATTGTAGCTCCAGTTGATGGAACGCGATATACATCAATTTCAACAGTACATTCCTCCTCTGTAATACAGCGTCTATGGTTTGAATTTCTATCCAAAGAATTCTCCATCATTGCTTTCTCCTTCTTGATCAAGTCATTTATTCGTTGTCGATGTGTTTTGTTATCCCTGAACATTTCATTGAAACTAGTATAAAAATCATAATCATAAGAGAATTAAAATATTAAATAAATCAGTAGCACAATATGCCTGACCTTAAAAAACATGTAAGTTCGGTCCATCTAAAGGAACAACAGCAAAGTTAAGTCAACCATTAACTTCGCTGTTGGTCCGTTGGATGATTGTTAAGGATGGCCGCACAATACTACCTCTCCATAAAAACGATAAATTTTGAGTTTTTTAGACGAGCACGGCCACGAGATTGAATCCAGCTCTTTGCTGTCTTTGCCAAATCAAAACGAATGACACAGCTGCAACTTTTCACATCAAGGCCCTCCTCCCCAATATCAGTTGAAACCAAGAGTTTCACCTGTTAAGCATATTTACTGGTCATTTAATAAAACTCTCCAACTCATTGTATCATATTAAGCAGTACACAATCACATGACAGAAATATAAGACCCACCGTGCCATTTGAAAAGCCTTGTAGCTTTTTTTGGTGCTTCTTCATAGTCGCTGAATTTGCTCCCCTAGTCGCAGGTGACAGATAAAAGCACATAAAGCTGCTGAAGAAAAACTCTAAAAAGAAAAACCTGTTTGAGATAAAGTTCTTTTTATTTCTTCTGCAAAATAAAGTTCAACATGAGAATTCCAACTTATGTCATCCACAAAACCCAGAATTTTGTCTCTGAATTCATGCCAAAATAACAATGAACGAACTGTATGGATTCCACCATATGGACCTTGAAAATCATGCCATTGTATAGAATGTACACCGTGCCATTGTAATGACGGTAAGGATTTCGGGAAAAAATATAAAAAATTGTGTCGTTGTCTGGAAATGGGTGCTTTGTTTTTCTTCTAAAAAAACGTGCCCTAAAACTGTTGTACGAACTTGCTGTACTTATTCTTGAAATTAGTTGGATTTTTTTTTTCTCCTCTCAAGAACTAGAATTGCTCTCCGCTCTCTCAAATTTTCTCTCCAACTTTATTGGTTGCAAAATGGGGAATGAGTGCATTTTTTTATTGTTTTCGTTGTCTTTTCATTTCATCTTCCTAGAGTATTTGAAAGGTCACTAGATCAAGGGCGTAAGTTTGATCTAGTGTTTTCTCATCAATGGATGAGAAAAAACACTTTTCTCTCCATTAAATATTTTTCCTCACAACTCCACTTAAATTTATTACTAAAGTGCATTAATTACTCATCTCAAGTAATTAATAAAAGGGTCATATAACTTGTCCCCTTTTAGTGGACAAGGCACAAAGTCACTAGGGGAACACTCCCTAGTTACAAAAATTAAAACTAGTGAGTTATTTCATATTAGATAATATTGAGATGTACAAAATATTGTATTTAGTAAGATGAAGTCTTTTGAGGTGTAAATTTTTTTATAATAAAAAATTAATACATGAGATGTAATTAAATGATAAAAAAATTAGACATTAATTTTTTTTTTTTTTGTCTTTGCATACTCTCGATCTCTTCGATGACCACTCAACATTGGATCAACCAGATCCACTCCCACTCGTAGATAAATATGTGTTCACTCTTGAATACCACTGAATACCCTACACCCCCCAAGCGTGGAATGAAGAGTCTGCTATCTCTCAGCCCTGAAACAAAGTGAACTCTTGATACCTCCAGAAGCTCTCGAAACTCTAGCTATAATCGTACTCGTTTCATCTTTGTGAATGCATAAACTATTCCCTCTCCATCTTGTACGAGTTGCTCTAGAATAGTCTCTAAAGTGAGGGATGCATCTCGTATCCTAGTCATGTGCTCACAATACGCAGTCTCAAATCTCCACTTCTTTGCATCCATAAGTCTACTACTACTGCAACTCGAAACAACTGTCACAAGAGAGAATTATTTCTCGAACTTTGCAGTAAAATTCTCGATCTTTGCTACAGGTGCAACCTGTTCCTCCTTCTCCTGCTTTCCCCTCTTCTTGTTAGGAAATTGGCCAGCATAATGGCCAAATGCATTACATGCATAACACTTCACTCTGCTTAGGTCCTTTTTTTCGCCTCGTTTTTGCTTAGCTCCTCCCTTCTTGGAGTTCTTTCCTATAGCTCACAAGGAAAAATTCTCTTCTTCCTTACCGTTTAATGAGCTACCCTGCACAAGGCCTCTTCGGGTCTCCTCTTACATGAAATCATCCCATAGTCTATCCCAAGAAGAAACTATAGCCTCCACAAAAAAATTCAATGGATTTGTCACTCCATTCACAACTGCCTTCACTAGCTAACTACCATCTACCTTCTCCCCAAATGTGACAAGCTCGTTTCTCACCTGAGATATCCTAATAAGGTAAGAAGCTACATTTTCAGATGTAGCCATCCTTGTGCTCTTTAGCTTCTCTTGTAGTACCATTTTTTGATTCTCATTCTAACTCTGGTATAAGCTGGTCAAAGCATCCAACATCTTATAGGTACGGCCTTTGCTTGAAATATGTGGGATAACATGGTATTTAAGTGCATCTAGAATGATCCTTCTAGTTTTTATATCATTTTTGTTGAAGGATGCAAGTGCTTATGCATCGGTGGAAGCGAGAACTTGAATTGGATTTTCTTGTGTACCTATGAACCACTTCATACCAAAGTTCATTTTCCACCAATATAAGCATTATCCTAGATTTCCATGGGACAAAATTCCCAACCCATCAAATGCAGTAGCCATTTCATTTAAAATCCAGCAAAGGTTGTTTAGTGACAAAATAAGATCTACTAACTGTGTGAAAATTCACAAATTTGATTTATGCACCTTTCTTCAACTCAACTCCAATACCATGTTAAGTTTAAGTGTCTTTTCCCACCTAGGTTTCAAGTCTCTTGCTCATTATTTAATGCCCAACCCAATAAACATTTCTGCTATAGATCAATTGATTTCTCATAAACAAATTGTACATGAAACCCTAGAAAAATTCACTCACAGAAATTTTTAGGACAGTCACCCACATAAAATTTCAAACACGGTATTTTTGGCGAATTTCATAGGAAAAACCCACGAGGGGAAAACCTGTTTGAGAGAGAGTTCTTTTTATTTCTTTAGCAAAATAAAGTCCAATAGTAGAACTGCATGGATTTAAAAAATCTTGCCAGTGTATGGACTGTACGTATTTCGAAAAAAAATCCTAATTTTTTTTGTGGTTGCTTGGAAATGCATGCCATTGTTTTTCTTCTCATAAAGCGTTCCTATAATTGTTGAACGAACTTGCTATACAGATTCTTTGAATTCATTCTTGTATGTTGTTTTTGCACTTACGTTTTTCTTATTCTCTTCAAATTTCTCTCCAACTCTCTTGGTTGCAAAATCAGGAATGGATTCCCTTTCTAGGGTAGCCTAAAGGTCACTACATCAAGAGCCCATATTTGATCTAGTGTTTTCTCATTAATTTCTGTCCATTAAATATGAAATTCCACTTAAATTTATTTAAAGTCACTTTATTCTCTAAAATGTATTAATTGCTTATCTTAAGTAATTAATACAAATGTCATGATGAACTCTTTTAAAGCTTAAACTTTTTCATAATAAAAAATTATTACATAACATGTAAATATGATAAAAAAATTTAATGATTCCAAACCTTGATCTCTCTTTTTCTAACTAATATTTATATATAACTAATCTTTTGTATATTTAACATTCTATTTTACCTCCTAGAATCTAAACATATAACCTCATTTTATGTTATCAAAGAGAGATTTCCATTCTTTAAAGTAGCTAGTGCTTTTTGATAAGGTTATGTTCTTCATAATCGGATTTTGTACTTCAATTTAATCTTGATTTAACCCATGATTTGAATCTCAAATGCAATTTCCTATATTACATAAGTTTTCTTTAAAGAGACACATGACAAATTTTCTCTCATGTGCAGAAAGGCATTTTACCTTTTAAATCTATATAAAGTTCTGGTTGCTTGGCTCTTACATTCCGTTTTTAATAATTTGTTCTATGATGGTATATGATGTTTTTAGTCAAATTTCACAGGTTCTTCTTCCCATGATGATTGTCATAACCAAATTGCCCTGCTTGAAGACATCTTGGATTCCCAGGTGAAAATCTAAAAATAACAATGAAGATGTTTATCTTCCATGAAAGCATCCGGGCTCAAATAATCAGATAATGGAAAATTATAAATATTTAACACACTACCATTTTCTGGCTAGTTTTTCAAGTGATAATGTAACATAGTGATAATCTAACATATGCATGCATGGAGGTTTATATGCTGGAGGATAGAACTGAGGTGGAAAAGTTTGTTTCTACTCCTGTAACAATATATGAAGAGTATGAGAAGCCAAGTTTATTGCATGAGTCCTTGAAACAAGAGCTTAAGCATATCAGGGACAAGGTTATACACCTAGACTCTATCTTGTTGAAAGTCTTATTTTCGGTTTCTTGATGAGTTCTTTTCATTCAGTGGTCTGTGTTTCTGCAGGTGATCCAAGCTCAACACTTCCACCTTCACCGTGGATTCAGGGATGTGGAAAATTCCAAAGTTACAAAAAAGAAAGATATTAACAAAGTCCATAGAAATATCGAGTACTGTCTTGATGATTTGGGATTGTTTTGTGCATATGAGGTATACTGTATGCATTGGAGTATAATTGTTTTAAAAAATTAAATTAAATTCATTTAAAATATTAATTTATAGATTTTCTGTATGCTTTCAAACACTTCATATTTAAACAACGTTTTTGTTTTCATATTATGCATGTTCTCAAGTAAAGTAAGAAGTAAATGTATTGTCTTAATTTTATTTTGTAGGTCCCCCAAGGCTTGGTGGAATGTCTGCCATTCCTTATGGATGATAAATTATTAGTAAACAATGTTTATTTTAAATAGATGGAATAATAATATTTTCAAATAATGTCTTCTCTGCTTCTGTTTGCGAAGGCTGTTCTTAACTGATGCCTTGAACCTATTCAAGAAAGTGTTGCCCGTCGTTATGTACGTTTTCTTTATTTGCTAGAGTTTGAAGATATCAAAACATTTGATAATTTTTATTTTAATGAATATTGTGTTTATGCAATTAAGGATGTATACTTTAAATATGCTTTTACCTAAGTTATATTTATTAAAAGAATATAGGTCTATTTAAAAAAGATTTCTCAAGTGTTAAAAGGATTAAATCTCTGGAAATGCAAACCTTTTTTTTGAATAAAAATGTTGTAGAAATGTAAACTGAATGTTTCTGGTTTTAAAATAAAAATGTTGAAGAAATGTGAACAGAATGTTTAATATGGTTATAAAATTATTTTTTATAACATTTTTTTTAGAAAGGATAAGTGTACTCTCTGATGAGAACTGACTAATTTACACATCTCCAGCTACTGGACTGTAAAATGGGGCTCTTGGATGCAATTATGGTGACTAATTTTAGTTTATAAAAATAGCATAAGTTGAAATTCTAAATTTTCAAATTAAAAATTAAAATGATAACAAAATAGTTTAATTAGTTAGAAGAATCTGTAATTTAAAATAATGATTAAAAAATGTTAGTAAAAATATTTGAATAGTTTTTATAATTCATGGATAGTAAACTTATTCTTGTAATTTAAAGATTAAAAAATAAGTTAGCAAAAATTTTTGAATATATTTTATAATTCATGGATCTTAACAAAATAAGAGCTTGCAACTGAATTTGGAAAACTATTAAGATCTGACCAATAAAAAAAAGCTATGATTTCAGTTATTTTTGCAAAGGGTGATGTTGTTGTAAGAGGAAAATGTTGAACAGTATTGGTTTTTCTGCATGATCTAATGCACTTTGTTTACTATATGGCATTTCAGACGTGGACACATTCTTTAGAACACGTGAAGACTATTTTGCAGTTGAAAATGATCTTTTAACACCTCAGGTGAAACTGCCAGTGCGACTTATTTTAGAGCAAAGGTATGTCTAATTATAAGAATTGGATAACATGGTATAAGGCTTTTGTTGATTGGGTTTCAACAATTACTCATATTTCAAGATCTCCAGGAATGCTGAAACGATGCGATGTATTATATTCGTAGACAGAGTGGTTGCAGCAGCAGTCATGTCAAGCTTAATACAGAAGCTTTATGTGCTTTTATCTGTCACCTGCGACTACATTGCTAGGGGAGCAAATTCAGCGACTATGAAGAAGCACCAAAAAAAGCTACAAGACTTTTCAAATGGCACGGTGGGTCTTATATTTCTGTCATGTGATTGTGTACTGCTTAATATGATACAATGAGTTCGAGAGTTTTATTAAATGACCAGTAAATATGCTTTACAGGTGAAACTCTTGGTTTCAACTGATATTGATATTGGGGAGAAGGGCCTTGATGTGAAAAGTTGCAGCTGTGTCATTCGTTTTGATTTGGCAAAGACAGCAAAGAGCTGGATTCAATCTCGTGGCCGTGCTCGTCTAAAAAACTCAAAATTTATCGTTCTCATGGAGAGGTAGTATTGTGCGGCCATCCTTAACAATCATCCAAAGGACCAACAGCGAAGTTAATGGTTGACTTGACTTTGCTGTTGTTCCTTTAGATGGACCGAACTTATATGTTTTTTAAGCTCAAGCGTATTGTGCTACTGATTTATTTAATATTTTAATTCTCTTATGATTATGATTTTTATACTAGTTTCACTGAAATGTTCAGGGATAACAAAACACATCGAGAACTAATAAATGACTTAATCAAGTAGGAAAAAGGAATGATGGAGAATTCTTTGAATAGAAATTCAAACCATAGACGCTGTATTACAGAGGAGGAATGTACTGTTGAAACTGATGTATATCGCGTTCCATCAACTGGAGCTACAATCACTCTTGATACCTGTGTGGGCCTGGTCAATAAATATTGCTCGAAGTTGCCAGGAGATAAGTAAGTACCTAGATAAATATTGGTAACTCGTGCTTTTTAAGATTTAACTTGTATTAATTATTTTTGGGCAGATTCTTAGCTGTGTTAATTATTTTTATAGACTTTATATACTTTTTTTATTTGAGATTGGGGTGGACTAGGGTTTATGTTTTTTAATCTATTGAAGAAGAGGATGAGAAAAAGTGTCCTGTCTACATTGATTTTATGGGAGGTTCAATCAATTATAAAAAAAGAATATAAAATATAACTGGTAGTTAGTTGATGAATGGATAATTGGTACCAATGCATGAAAGAATATAAAATTAATTGATAGTTGATAAATGGATAACACTAAGAATGCCAATGATAACATGTAGGTAGGCATAGATAACTCACACTTGGAATTTGTCTAGGTAGAGGAATAAAAAAAATCCAAATTGTCTTCCATTCCATAACTATTTTTTAACCATTTGATCCTTAATCACAATCACAAACTATATTGATATGCTAGTTATGTGGTAACATTTTAGGTGTTTAGTGATATGTTATATGTTGTGTGGTAACATTTTAGGTGTTTACTGATATGTTGTATGTTGGTTTAGGTACTACACACCTAAAGCTGAGTTTATAACGAGAAACGTGAATGGGGATGAAAAACTGTATGAGTGCTTATTAAAATTACCTCCAAATGCACCTGTTCTCGAGGTCATTAGCCCTCCACATGTTAAACCAGCTGTTGCAAAGCAACTTGTATGCTTGGAGGCATGCAAAAGGTTGCACCGAATTGGAGCCCTCGATGACTATCTTCAGCCAAATTCAGACGAATTGCCAAGAAAACAATCCACAAATTCAGAGAATGATGCTAAGATTAATCATGCAGGTATGTTGCAAATTCATTCTCAATCCATCTGCTTACTTACATGCGAACATTCATTTCAAATGCAATTTAATTTTAATGCGTTTAATGCAAATTCATTCTCAATCCATTTGCTTACTTACATGCGAACATTCATTTCAAATGCAATTTAATTTTAATGCGTTTCATCGAATGTATCTTGTAGTATAAACTCAGCGACTTTATATTTATATATATAAACTCAATCTCACGAGACAGTGCTTTATAGCTAGTATGATTTAAGAGTTTTTAACAAGAATAACTGACAGGTTTAAAATATATTTGTGTCGTGTTTAGATATAACTAAAAAAAGGAGCTACATACTTCCAAAGGATATGCTTTATCTGGTAGCTGGGCTGAAAATTTGAACGAGGTAACTTTGCACGCTTACAAAATTTATTTCCCATCACAATACAATGAGAGAACATATGCAAGCTTTGTGCTTTTGCTTGAAGAAAAACTGGATCAAGACATTGTAGATGCAGAAACAGATCTGTTTCTGCCAGATGGAAGAGTTAAGTCATATTTTTTGCATTGCGGTGACATGGAATTGAACTCCAGTGAGGTAAATATATTATAAAAAAATAGTTTTAGGCGTTTCAATATGTATTTCTAACATTTGGTGTCAAATACTTGTTCTTCCTGTTGTTGTTGATAGTTGTATATGACTTGGTTTTGTTGGTGTATTTGATCAACAGTTGAAGGCTGCAAAATCATTCCATGAAATAATTTTCAATGGAGTGTTTGCTAAACTCTTATCTCGAGACAAGAAATCAAAAGGATTGAGGTTTCTCGCCGAAAGTGCTTCGGGAATGAAAAAACCATGGAGTAGCAATAATATATACTTGGTTTTGCCAGTTAAAGATCATTTTGGAGCTTGTCAAAGAGAGGCGAAAATTGATTGGGAATTAATTAGATATTGTGCCTCAGGAGCGATATTGCTTAAGTCTTTTTGTAATTCAGAGAAGAGTAGTAGTAGCGGTATTAGAATAATTTTGAAGCTTTGCTGAAGAGGAATCTTTTACAGTACAGTGTTCGCAAAGAAGAAGCCATCACTTTAGCCGGTGGAATTTACAAAGCGTCAGACTTAATAGATAAAGCAATTGTAGCTGTACATAGAGGAAGAATTTACTCTGTTGTGGAAGTTATTCGTGATAAAACTGCTAAAAGTCCGTTCCCTGAGTCTAAAGGGTCAAAAGAAAAATACAGCAGCTACTCTGATTATTTTGAAAAAAAAGTGAGCATTTGTGAAGTTTCAACATGTTACGAAGGTTTAATATAAAATAATGTTTATTTGAAAAGAGACAAAGTCATTGGTGGTTTGGTGGTTTGTTTCGTAAATATGGAAAACAACTTAAATATGTCGATCAACCACTTCTGAAAGTGAAACATACTCATCGACCTCACAGTCTCCTTACCAACCACGCAGATCAGCTAAAAAGTGTGAAAGTTTTATTTTTCTTCTTTTAACTTTACTTAATGGCAATACTTACTGAAATAATATAACCCTTACTGACTGATTTTGATTTGTTATTCATAGCAAACAAACAGGGTTCAAACAATGAAAAATCTAGCCTTGTAGAACTTCCTCCTGAATTGTGCATAGATTTAGGGGTTTCATCCTTTATAATTGGATCACTGTATTTGGTTCCTTCCGTGATTTACTGCTTAAATTGTTTAGTGCTTGCTGGTCAACTTCGCAAAGCAATTAGGGAAGAGCGTCCTAAATGTCCAGTCATACCTGTGACACTAGTAATTTTATATTAATTTTGTTTTGTATTGTATATCGAATTATCTTATTCTGGTTGGAAGCTTTATACATCTTTGGAAAAATTCTTAAATTGAAAAGCATATTTAAGAGATCTTCTAGATTTAATTGGAAAATTGAAGTGGAAAATGTGTTTGACATTTACAAAATTAAGAAATCTGTACCTTCAATAGTGTATACGATTAATGCTCGCTATCATTTACAATATTATTCATGTTTCATCTTTGACATTGGTAATCTCTGTTTATCTTTGTGCTAATAGATCATGTAAGCATTCACTACATCGAGATGCTTAGAGCCCTTCTCATATGAACGGCTTGAACTGTTGGGTGATTCCATTTTGAAATATGCTATTAGTTCTCATGTGTTCTTAAAATATGAAGAAAAGCATGAAGGGCAGCTCTCGGCACTTCGAGCTCGGCGGGTTTCAAATGTAACACTTCATAGTTTAGCAATGGCTCGCAACCTGCACGTATCCAATCATGCTGGTCATTATATACTATTAATTGATTAAAATGGAGTAATATTTATCATAAGATTCAAAATCAACTGAAGCTTCTTATGATTGATCATAAGATTCGAAACCAATTGAAGCTTCTTATGATTGATCATAAGATTCGAAACCAATTGAAGCTTCTTATAGTGTTATTTGTCTACATACAAGTTTTGATGCTGGTCTGTTAATCATTAATATAATGATATACCAACAAATCTGGACATCATCACTTTGTCAGCCTGACAACGAAATAATTTTTCAAAACTGAATGTATTGGAAAGTGTGTCGAATGACAATTTTCCTCAAAGCTCTAGGTTATGTTAAAGATATGATTTTATTGAACTACTGTACTGGACACAGGAATATATTCGTGAGGAACCGTTCGATGCACGCCGATGGGCTGTCCCTGGAATGCCTGGCAGAAGAGAAATTACTTGTAAATGCGAATTGGACAATCCGGATAAAGATGGAGAGCCAGATACAACAGCTGTAACTGGAAAATCTTGTGATCAGGGTCACCGGTGGATGTCGCGAAAACAATCTCTGACTCCGTGGAGGCTTTAATTGGAGCACACTTTGTTGGGGGTGGTACAGTTGCTGCTTTTGAATTCATGAAGTGAATGAATATGGAGGTTGAATTTGAACCTGATTTAGCCGAGGCTGCAAGTCAATGTGCTTTTGTTGATCCTTGTGTTTTAAAACAAACAAATTTGCTCGACCTGGTATCACAGTTGGGATATGAATTCCAGAACAAGGCTCTTCTAGTGGAAGCAATTACACATGCATCACAACAAGACCCGGAAGGACCTTGCTACCAGGTAACCCGGAAGAATTTAGCTGTTCAGTTTGAGTTTAGTTGATTAACATGCGTACATGAGTTAGCCTAGGGTTTTAGGGTTTTAGCTTGTAGTATGTATAAAATATAGACTTCCGATTCTATTGTACTGTAATAAGTAGATCTGCTTCCTTGTTTATCGATAAGGATATATAGCAGACTCGCAGCTCTTTTTCATAATCTTTGTGTTTGATATCTCTGCCTCCATCCTTCAGGGTTGTGTATACAAGCTCTAGCTTCTGAGTTATTTCTTGGTTAAACATTGATTTGTTAATAGGAAGTTGATAGAGAAGTAGATTTGGTATTTATTTTCTTTTTCATGCTAATTGTTGGTGACTAACACTTGTACTTTTTATAACTAGCTTGTGCAGTCTACTCTGGAAAACTGTGAAGTTATTGCTGGATAGTGTATTGAATATTAACGTTAAAAGTTATCATTGTGCACGGCTTAGAATTTCTGGGGGATTTTGTTGTAACACCCCCGTTTTGACCCCGTTGCATTAGATGTACATGATGTATACATTGTAATGATCATGGTGAGGAGCTCAAGGCCAAGGCCCCAAAAAGGGATAGCAGGGTAGGCTGCCTTCTTATGTTCAAACAAAAAGCTTGCGACACCATCAAGATACACCTGCCTAACTGATTCTTTATGTACCACATAATCACTGGCATACTGGAGTAGTAGAGAAGGTTCCCTAGAGCAACCATACATTCTAATGTACATCCCCTCTTCAGTCAAATAATAACTCCCATGTTCCTCAATGACTTTGAATGCTTCCTCGGACCTACAACTGCATTTTGTCATGAAGATTAAATTATACAAAGGCATAATAAAATGTTCCCATATCTCCTTATAGTGACTATAATATTTGTGTGCCTAAAATAGTTTGTGTGCAGTGTACACACATGTTCTGTCCCTCTCCCAATTGCACCTTAAGGCTGGAAATGGATGGGTACATAATATATAGTCCACTAAGATGGAGCTCATATAGAACTCAGACTTCTTCCGGGACAACCCTCCCAAAGATGAAGATATGCAAGCTGAGAGGCTGTTGGACACAATGTTTTCCCAGTTGAATACAGTCCCCTCGGTGGCCACATAGAAAATAATGGGAATCCTTTCCAACTTGAAAATTTTACCATGAGCTCTCCCAAACACTCTATTCAGCATCAGTGCTATAAACCTGTAAGGAGTCCGGAGAGTGGCTGTATCATACTCTCCGGATGGCCTGGTTCAAAAGTTCTTCCGAGGTATCATCATCATCTTCACTGTTTCAACCACGTCCAAATTTATCTCCTTTGGCCAATTTTTAGTTAAGTATACTTGAGGAGGAGGTAGGTGATATGCCAGTGAGACATAACCACAACTGTATGCAGCATAGCCCTGTCTGGCAGTATTTGCTAAGATCATGGTGGTCACATCGGCCTTAGGCAGAATCCAACTGATCACCTCTGAGCATGGGAACAGCTCCGGTCTTGTGGCTACCTTCATAAGAGCTAACTTCTCGATGTTGGCATATATGGTCAACTCTTCGAATCCAACATCACGCACATCCTAATTCGAATTCATTCTATATATCTCACCCCATTTGTAGTCTAGCTCTGCCTTGGTGGTAGCTCTAGTGTCTTCATAGATATATTCCACCTTAGTAATGACTTCCACATCTAGTTCTCTCTCAGCAACAGGAGCCTTCTTCTTTTGTCTTTTAGACATATCTCCTTTGAAGAAGTTGCCATGTCATAAACCAAACATGTTCTTAGGCTATTGGAGCTTATAGTTAGTGTTCTAAGAATGAAGAAAAACTGTATAAAAACATTTACCTCTTCCATATGCATTCTCAATAGATAAACTATCAGAAAATTAGTGCATAATAGAAGATAACCAGCAAGAAGAACTTCTGCAAGCTAGGTCTGAAAAATTCTAATTTCGTCTGCAACTAAAACATGACCATGATATAAAATACATCCTTTAAACTGAAATGTAGTCAAATCCTTTGCATAACATGAACCATCGATCCAGTAATCGAAAACGTGAAAATCAAACCCTCTTGCATCCCAAAAAAATAGGGTAAACCCACGACGACAAGAGAACCGAAAACTCCCTCCCTCGATGGCCATAAGCAAACCCACAAAAAATGGTGCAAACAACGTAACGCTTGTCTGCACCAGCTACCTAAACTTTCAAACTGGGTTCGAGCTCCCATAACGGTTCAAAACAGGTTCAAGAAAACAAACCCCCCACCGCCAATACTGTGAAACTGACTGGTACTTCACACTGTAAAGATACAAATTCAATCTAGACATCTAACTACACCACAATGGGAAGACCCAACCAGTGAAAGACCCTAGTTCCCAAAATGACTCATAAAATCAAAGGAAGGAGAAACCATGGTTGGCCTACTTGGCAAACGAGTTGCAGTCCATGGGACAGTCCAACACTTCCATGGCAGCACCCCAAATGCACGAAATCCCAACAACTAAGCATGGATGCACAGTTTGACTTGACACGGACAAAGCAAGTGTGAGGTTTTTTACAAGCGTAATAATAAAATAATAATCAACCCCAATATATAGACTTTGGTGAAAAAATGTTGGCGGGAAAAACTCAATCGGAAAGCAGACTAACTAAGGATTGGGCGATTAGTTCAAAGAGGAGCTGCAACGGAGAGAGCCATACAACCTAAGGGTTCCGTAGAAAAATAAAACGCAGGAAAAATAAACACTAAAACTGCAGCATCGGACCTCGGAATGGCTACAACATCGGACGATTAGTCAAATAAAGAGCCACAATGACAGAAATCACATGGACTAAGGGTCCCGCAGCAATTGAAAACATCAACGAAGATCAGAACAAATCATCGGTGAACGGAACAACTATTCATCGGATGGTTAGTCTACTAAGGAGCCAAAACAGCAGAAGACATAAAGACTACGACTTCCGATCAAAGTCATAAACCGTTCTGAGAGCAAAAAGCAAAAATTCCGCAAAGTCAAAAATTAAAACAATAAAACCACGACATTGAAAAAGATAAGAGCTAACCGTCGGAACATTCATCATGTAGATTCGGCAATGGTGGCTGCGTAGAGAACTATGGCCCCGATTCATTGTTCATAAAACTTTCGACAGCGAAAAAAAGAAATCATCCATAAGTCGAAAAACTTCAAACTTCAGAGTCAAAAGCATTGTAGAAAAAAATAATCACTCAACCTCCGAAAGTGGTAAACAATTGAACTCAATTCAAACTCAGGAAAATCCAAATTTGTAATAGAGGAAAGACAGAGTTTAGGAAACCAAAAACTCCCATGAAAGATCAAATTTAAAAGGAGGGTCCAAAATTTAAAAAAATTTGGGAAATAGTTGCAGCTGCCCCGATTCACTGTTCAAAAAACAAAAAATGCCAATAGTAAAAAACAAATGAGATAAAAGCGCATCGGTGAAAATAAGAACTATCCATCGAGATGTTCATTTTTTACCTTCCGCAATGAGAGCTGCGTAGAGAACTACTGCCCCAATTCATTGTTCAAATGACTTCTGACAGCAATCATCGAAAAAATAAAAAACATTAAGTACTTCAAATAAACCGAAAGACTTTCCAGTTGGGCGACAGAAATATTAGTTCACTCAACCTCCGCCACAGTGAAACAAACAGCCAACTCATCATCCGACCTCCAACAACGATAAAAATCACCAAAAATCAGACCTTAAGCTCCAAACAATCAAACAAAACTCCACAGTCAAAAGCATTGGCTAGACAAGCAAAATTAGATCATACAACTCTCGAAACGAAGGAACAGTTGACCTCAATACAAACTCAAGAAAATCCAAATTTGGAGTAGAGGAAAACAGAGTTCAAGAATTCAACTAATCTTAGACAAGATAAAATCAAAAGGGGGGTCCAAAATTTTAAAAAATTGGGAAATAGTTGGAGCTGCAACACAACCATAGTACATGCTCTCAAGATGTGGAGGGATTACTTGATGGGCAGAAGATTTGAGCTAAGGACAAACCATTGTGGTCTGAAGTATTTGTTTGATCAGCCTACTCTAAATGCTAGGAAAGCGAGATGGCTGGAGTTTTTATGTGAGTTTGACTTTGAAATCAAGCACATAAAGGGAAAAGAGAATAAATTAGTTGATGCACTCAACAGGAAGGTGCATGAAATGCATGTGGCATCTCTTAGTATTTGCCAATCATATTTGAGGCAGCAAATTGTTAATCATACTGCTGGAGATGAATTTGTATGAGCAGGTAAAAGACAAATTGCAGGAGCAAAGTCTTGAGAAGAGGTATGAGGGATATAAATTGGAAGAAGATGGACTTCTTATTTATAAAGGCAGAATTTATATTCCAAATGTAGCAAAGTTGAGGAGAGTTGTTATGGATGAAATCCATCAAGCTCCATATCATGGGCACCCAAGATATTAGAAGACAATTGCTACAGCCAGAAAGCAGTACTTTTGTCCAAGAATGAAAAAGGACATGGCTGAGTACATCTCAAGGTGCATGAAATGTCAACAGGTAAAGGTGGAGCATCAACACCCAGCGGGTTTGTTGCAGCCTTTGCGAGTTCCAGAATGGTAATGGGAAGTTATTTCCATGGATTTTATTATAGGATTGCTAATGACTTGGAGACAACATGATTCCATCATGGTTGTGGTGGACACGGGGTCTTCACTTAGTGAAACCATGCCATAACACGTTCGTTCATGGCATATGAAACAATACCCCTATTTTCAAAAAATATTGGAAAATACCTCTCAAAATCATTTTTTTAACCCCCTCCCAATATAAAAAAAAACCCTATTTTCACAGTATATTGCATGTATCAATTTTTTCATTTACATTTTTTATACCCCTTTAGATTTCTACCAAGTATATTGACATGATACTCGACATTCATTCTTTTCCCTCACCATGTAAAATAGCTATTCATAAGTGTGTAAGGTTCCTTAACAATGAACTAAGGCTACTCCCTCTATGGTCTCTCTCCTCTTTGTTCAATAAAATGAACTTTATGACCCCCCCCACCACACAAAGATATTCACTCCTCTCCTTGATCTATGGGATATGAGACCTTCTCAAGAGACTAGCCACCCCTTGTTGAAATACCTAGCACATGATACCGATGGAAATAAGGAGAACAAGAGAAGAAAATAATAGTACCCCTCATTTATGATGATGCACTTCAAGTGGACATGCATGGACCATGAAGACTATGAGTAAATGACCCATATTTTCCTCTCAGTTTTTGGGTATAATCCACTACGGCCTTTGCCATAGGGTGTTCACTATTAGCCTGCATGATAGTATGCTAGTAGAAATTTTGAGTTCCTTACTTCTTCTACAACAAAACCTTACTATTTAGTATTTTTCTTTGACCATAATATTAATGGATTGCGATAAATCCTCTCTAAGTTGTATTTAGAAAAATCAAACAAGCTTCTAGACAAGTGTAAGTCTTATATTAGTTGTGTGACCATCCACATGAAATAGTATTACAGTGACATTCTTAAAAAAATGGATTCTCAACAATCCAAGCCTAAACTATAATTCACTTTTTTATTCAATAGAGTACAGAGATCACATACCTCGGTCATCATGGAAGTCATCATGGAACAGCCTAAAGAAAAGCCTCATTAGAGGAAATTTCAACTCAAAATGGGCCTCCTAAAATGAACTAATAAAATAATAGTTAAAATAATAAAATAATATTTATTAATTTTGGAGGAAGAAAAGAAAAAAAACTACTTTTTTGTTTGTATTTTTTACATATCTCCCTGTGTTTTTGCTCAAATTTCGATCGGGAGAGCTCATTGGATGCGGAAAATTCCGCATCCAACGAGTACCCACTCGGCATACTTTTGACGGACCCCGCTACCCCAAAAACAAGAAATACCTGAAAAAACGGAATGATGACATCATGATGACATCATCATTCCATTTTTTCAGGTATTTCTTGTTTTTGGGGTAGCGGGGTCCATCAAAAGTATGCCGAGTGGGTACTCGTTGGATGCAGAATTTAATTCCGCATCCAATGAGCTCTCCCGATCGAAATTTGAGTAAAAACACAGGGAGATATGTCAAAAATACAAACAAAAAAAGTAGTTTTTTTATGATACCTATCCCCAAATTTATATTAAAAAAATGTTTAAGACCTATACGGTGTTTCAAATTTAAAGCAATTTCATTGGCTAACACATGATGACATGGAATTTGAATAAAAGTTAAAAGGCCCATTTTGAGTTGAAATTTCCTCTAATGAGCCTGCCACCTAAAACCTTGCAGTTTTGCTTCCAGTCACCCTAAAGCCTAATGATTACATAGAAGGCTGATTTCTATCACCCAGTACTACCATGCCTGAGCTCCTTGGTAATCTAGTTTGTGTAATAGATGTCAAACAACGTGTTTAGCTAACAATGCCTAAAATGAAGAGCATAACATTTGCAGGACATAAGGACTTTCTTGAAGAACTTAAATAAAGTTTTGAAGAGGACCCCCCGGCACACACACACACAATGTGAGCCATGCTGTTAATTTGAAAATAAAATTCAACTAAACATATTATTATCTAGACTCACATCATCTTCTTCATCCACAGTCATGTCATGCCCACCCCGTATATGACGACCAAGTAAACTTAACAGTCTTACAATATTGTCCATTGGGGCCATATGTAAAGTATTCCTTGAATGCGCAGATGAGATTTCATTTGCAAGAAGTTTTATTTCAGAAAGAGGAAGCCATGCACCCTCCTCTTCACCTTCATCTTCTCCAGGAATTTCTGCTCTCTCAAGATAATCATCCAACATTTCACAGAAGCCTGCAACAGTGCCATCTGCAAATATAGCACTGCAACCCATGATCCAAATGTTAACAAGTGGGCAGGAGAACAAGGAAATTTTAATAAAACCATGTTTCATTATAGCAAACCTTGATGATCGTGAACTTCCGACTTGCCCCTATATACCACTTCTCCAATTGTGTCTTTTCTTAACATTCTGGACTTTCTTGCAGACATGGGTGTTTGCATGTTCTAAAATTCATAATCACTTTCAAAAATTTAGAAGCAAAACATCCTATTCATTACAAATTTTCTTGCACAAAGAATTGTATAGCTAATTACTACAAGAATTATCACCTTCATTCCGTATCACTATATTTCACTATTTCTATTACTCTGTTAATTTAATTATATTTTATGCCATGTTACAAGTATTTGCAGGTGTTCATGTATGCCTTAAACACAAAAATCTTTACCTACTATGATAAAGTCTAATAATATCCTTGACCTTGGCTAAGACTCATCAGAAAAGAAACATTACGAAAGAAGACTGAAATAATTTCAAAATGAATCCACTGTAATGAACCATTAAATCTCCACAACGAAGCTCAAGTTGATCATGGTGTGCAAAAATCTGCATGATTTCAATTACAACTAAAGGCTGTCTTCTAACATTTTTTTGACTTCCTCTAGATTCAACAGTAACATTAAACATGGGCATAAAATTTTATGCAAAAGATAATATTGATAAAACTACCGAAATGTACAATTCCTAATGGTAATAAAATTAGACATACAAAACAATCCAAAATCTGTTGGCCACAGAAGCAACTTCTTCAATATAGAAACATCTTAGACATCTTCCAACCTCATGCACCTTAGTCAACTGGTTGCATTATTTTAGACTCATTTCTTTTAATGACAAAGTCTGGAGAAAAATTGTAAACTGCAAACATGTAGTTTAGATCAAAGAAAACACAAACATACCAAGGAGGTCCCCTCTTGAATATTTGATGAAGCCCCTTTTGAAATGTTATGTGATTGAATGCCCCCGTGAGAATTTTCTTGAGAAGATCTTTTCTCAGAAGACAAATTGCGCCAACCACGCTCTTTGACTGGCCCTGTGATGCTTGAACAGTATTGTATTGAATAAGCAATAAACAGCTTGATAAAACAAAGACTGCTCCTACAATTATAGTTTGACCAGTCATAAGATAAGTGTTTGGGGCTAAACCATGGTCCATGTATAAGCTTAAACAACAATTAGAGAAAAGAAATTGAAAAACATCTAAGCATTGGCATTCGTCAGCCAAGTAAAAACCATCACCCAAACTTTTCTTTATATACCTCTAAAACAACGTACAGAAGCTATAATAGATACGGTCAAAGGTCGAAGAAATAATATTGATGTTCACAATGACAAAAATATGCCAAAGGTCACAACTTCTCTATTTGTAATATCTTACTGCAAATTTTACCTAGTGAACAATTTGTCTTCTTCCCTATTGACCCACTCTTTATTTTCATGTAACAATTTCAAACAATAGGCCTATCTAATTTAGTATATGCATGTCAACTTGGACATTGTATCTGAATCCGTGCATATTATAGAAACTATTACACCATTCTCCAAATTGCTACAAATACAAAAGTCAGCCTGATGTGTCCAACATTCAAATCCGAGACACTCATCGAATACAAGTGTACAGGATAAGGCCTGAATTATTCCAACATCGAATACAAGTGCACACACTCAAGATGATCTAAATCTAGATTCTCAAGTGTACAGGACAAGGCCTGAATCATTCCAACATCTTTTAGTGTTTTTGACACTTCTGTTGAGATATTTGAGCCTGAAGGTGAGCGTGCTGCAAGAACATCATTTATCAGATCTATTAATGCATTCATTTGGCTCTCTGGAGTGCACATGCTAAAATTTCTATTGAATCATTGGCTGATCCAAAAATGGAAGAACAAAAGCTATAGAGCGTGACTGCATCAGTGCTGCCTTCTCCAAAGAAGCAATATGTTTCAAATTTAGCTTCAAGGAAAGTCAATTCAATCAGCATACCTTCTATCAAGGCTTATGATGCACAAAAGGGTGAGGCTGAGCAATATGAATACAAGTCAAAGGCAATCAGGTTGAATAAATCTTGTGCGACCCCAAAAAAGAAAAATAGCAGAGGCCTTAAGAAAGATCATGGGCAGTCTGGCTCAGAGAAGTTTATCCTAGGGAAATTACCTAAGCAGTTCTCTATTTGCAAGCATGAGCAAGCTTCCCCTATAAAATATGGCACTGAGCCTTAATACTAAAAGGTGACAGGTTCATCAAAATTTAAGGTGAAGATAAACGATACTGCAGCAATGAAATTGGATGGTGTGTCACTATCTACAGAGTTGCATTTAGAAAAAGAAAACAAGATTAGACAAGTGTAAATATTATATTAATTCATCACTTTGTATAATGATGTCTACCTTCAGACCTCTCTTTTCTCTGTGTTTTATCAAATGTAGCATAATGATGGCTACCTTCAGACCTCTCTTTCCTCATGTTGTGGTATCCAAGGAATCTAGAATGCATGAATCATAGAAGAAATTTATGGTGCAAGAAGACTCGCCCCCACTAATAATAATTTTGCAAGACAACAAGGAAGAGGTGCCCTCACCACTAATAATTCTATAGGAATACTAGGAAGAGGTCGACTAGGAAGGGAAAAGTTAAATACTCATTAACAAGAAATTCATCCATTTGAGGCTCTGAGTGATTTTGCATCATCATCATCATCTGCATTACCTAGACTAGAAGATCCTCCCATCACAGAGATAGTGACAAACGAGCTGATTATTGGTCATCTTGAGCACAATGATTTAGAATATGAAACTATACATAATCATGTCCAAGGGACATAAGACTCTTCTCCCACACAAGGATCAAGAGCGAATGAATACCCTCACGTTTGGAAAATTTCAAAAAAATCAGAAGAAACTATGGAATATAATGAGAAAGATATAGGGTCCAATTTAAAATTTGAGTTCTCCATTAGAAATATCAGAGGTGAAGAACCAGTGAAGAACATACCTCTTTCAATATATGTCCACTCTCCATGGTTTGGCTTCTTAGGACCTTGACACATTTTTGTTTGAATTTGATGTCTTATGTCGTAGTTATGATTTTTTTTCTGATGCACAGAAGTTGAATTTTCTTCTTGGCACATTGAAGAATGCAAACAACAACACTGAGATGGCTCATGGGACTAGGAGGTCAAACCATTCATACATGGAAAGAAATTAAACAATATTTCCACCAAAATTACCAAGACTATTGAAACTCTAAATACCTTTGGGAGGATAATTCATGATGTAACAACGAAAAAATGAATATCTAGAAGGTTGTGTAGAAATATTTCAATATAATTTTCAAAGATCTAGACGTAATAATTTGGACAAAGAAACTCAAAGAAAAATTATGATTAGAGGGTTAAAATATGAATATAGTGTTGAAGGTGAGTTTTCATTGATGTCAACAAGAGAGATCTATGTCAATAATATCAAGCAAAGTAGCATTATAGTGTTTAGAAGTAAACT
The DNA here is from genome assembly GCA_001517045.1 of Pseudotsuga menziesii. NCBI lineage: Eukaryota > Viridiplantae > Streptophyta > Pinopsida > Pinales > Pinaceae > Pseudotsuga > Pseudotsuga menziesii. The sequence goes on from LPNX011025973.1 coordinate 24,358, forward strand.
AATGATGTGGTAGAAGAATCATTTGATGACAAAGATGTGGATGTTGAAAAGGAAGTGTACAAGATTAGCAGTGCTAATGAAGATAATATGACCACTATCAAAATTTGGTTTTTACAATCAACTGTGACAAGATCAGACCTTGCAATCAACTGTATTCTATATGGAAATAAGGAGTTCAATGACTCGAATATTTAGGTATTATTGTCAAGAAGCAATGATTGTCTAAATAATTTCAACATTATAATGTTGATTCATTACTGGAAGAGAATGAAATTAAAATGACTACAGGAAAGAAGATTTGGTACTACTGAAATCAAAGAGACATAACTACAGAAACTCAAAGTTTCGCTAATCACATAGTGTAGACAAGACTCACTCTAACTACCAAAATATGCTACTCTAGTAACTTGCCAATGTTAAATATGCATGCTCCAACTAATAGAATTGCAGAGGTATGTTTGAACTATCAGAAGCATTGGATATGAGATATTGGCATTGACAAGTTTTGATTGTTCCACCTCAAATAAAGATGACCCTGCTCATCATGTGAAAAGGTTCAAGTGGTATCACCATGGTCAGTCCACATGATATTCTTCTTCAATGATCAAAGCATTGGTTATTTGGATTATAAGAACAATGTATGAGTATGTATATCCATTTGAGATTGGATGATAAAAGTTTGAACCGAAACAACATTGAAAGCCCATTGTCAAAATAAGAAGAAATTGATGTAATGGAAGCCGACATAATGAGATTGGTTTTGAGCTTGCCAAGTAAAAGGACCAAGTCAATTGAGATTACAATTGATCTATAAATATGATCAATTGATTTGGATATTCGGCATGGATTTTGGGGACCAATTTCTCATTGATCTAAAAGAAGGTGAGGAAGGGCAATATCATTAGAGTTTGAAATGGTGTGATGTTCTCGGGTTTACACTTTGTGACATATTGCAGATGTATTCAATGAAAGAGAGGGTGTGTGAGATCTGTTGCAAGATTTTCTCATGAGATAAATGAAGGGTACGAACTAGAGTTTGGACTTACCCTCAGACCTGTACAAAATATAGATTGATTCCATATTTGAGAACTATTAACAGGTCAAGATATTGTTAATGAATGATCATCTCTTGAGTTGGCATCAGAACAAGTGAAATGTGTACAAATCTTGTAAAGATTGCAGTATAGATCTAGGGTAGATATAGCCGCATGGTAGACATGTGTTGAAGGCCCTATGAAGTTCATAGTACATGTCTTTTGAACATTAATGTAGACCTTGTAAAAACATAGCTACATAAGATTACCTGTTCAATCCATGATTAATGTAGTCATCCAAATGATACTGTTCAATCACAAGTATGACTGAAAAATCATCTATACGAATTCCTGCAAGAAAGAAATGGGTAATAAATATTTTTCAAGACATTTTCTTGGAGCTAATAATTGGTTTCCAAAAGAATCACAAATGCCTATCCATAAAATGACTCATAAAAGATTACCTGCTTCCCTGATGTGAGAGGAGGTTCACCCCACTGTATGGATTTCTTCTCAAGTTCTTCAAAGCTGATACTATCTTCTTGTAAAAGAACATACATAAAACAGATTAAAAGTTTAATTAGGCATCAGGATCCACAGTCATGCAAACTACATTCTACATGAATGATGAAAAACTCAGCTCAACAAATGACTAGGAGAGGTTGGAGAGTAAGAGCATGACTCAGAATTGCCAACAACACACAAAATTTCATTCAAAAACTTGCCTGAGTTTTACCAAGTGAGGATATGAAAGACTTCTTTAGTTTATTCAGGAATCCAAGTTATACTCGCCACTTTTTCAGAAGTTGAAATAGATTGACTCAACCCGGTTTTGGCACCAAGTTGGGTACAACATGCTATTCCAAGTTTTGCTAATATGTTCTACGTATCTCATAATTATGTAGACATGATTTAGAAAACACTTAAAAATAACAACAGAAATAAACCTTCTGATCTTCCAATTCCTTTTGTAAACAACCCAGACAGTATGTCTCTAACTGTTAATGGTCTTGCAGATTAAGAGAGCCTGTACACAGTTTTTGGGCTTTAAAGTTGTCTCTGTGTTTAGCTGGTAGAGCTGCTGCAATGGAATCACAGAGCCATCAAACGTGGGAATTTGAAGGCCTCCATGAAAGAGGCAAGGCCAAGTACGAGGAGAATCCTTTGATTCTGTATCCCACCAGGAAGAGGAATGAAAACAGAAGTGAAATCCCACCACGCAAGAAGATAGACACTGATTTTTTGTTACAGTCGAAGGACAAAACTCCACTGGAAGTTGTGGAGGACGACGTTGAGATGGAAATGTCCATTGTTAATACCACGTTAAGAAGGTACATTTCTAGCTCACTCCTTTTTACAGTTCTTAGTCTTTATTTTTTTAGATCTGGTATCAACCAGTTTTTTTTTATAGTTATTCATCTTTATCTTCAATTTTTGAGATCAATCTGTTTTTGCTTTGGTTATTTTTTCCACAATGTCTCAGTGTTCGTCAAATGTGTAGAGTTTTGAACTTACTTTTTGTGTTAAGGCCTTGCTAGAATCGAACATAGGTCTGCTGAATTTTTGAATTACATATTTCCTGGATTTTTTTCAACAATGGAGTGTTAATCAAGTATGTTGGGTTTTGAACTTCCTTTTTGTGTTAAGGCCTTGCTAGAATCGAACATAAGTCTGCTAAATCTTTTGATAGGTTTACACCTCGAGAGATTGATCCCTCTGGACACTTGATAGAGCCTACAATTTGGATGCATCTAGGCTGGTATATAGAATCTCAAACTAATGTTTCAATATAGTATATACCAAATAAAATGAAACAATACTCTGATTGTGTTCCATTATATGCTTATACTTTTGTCTTAAAGAGCTACCAATGGGAAATATTCCGTGCTGCTATGGAGAGGAACATTCTTGCATTTTTGGAAACTGGCTGCGGCAAAACCTTGATTGCAGTACAACTCATGAAGCAAATTGCTCAGAAGTGCAAGGCTCAAGGCGAGAAAAGTTTAACGAGCAGATGTGAAACCTACCCTTTGACAATACATATGTTTTTGAACTTTTCAGCAAGTTGAAGTGATTATTAGAAACACTGGTTTAAAAGTTCTCACTTGTCATGGTCAAAGTGATAGTGGGTGGAATGCTCAGAAATGGAAAAAAGAAACCGCGTTGAATGAGGTATCATTGTTCAGAAAACCATGTTTTATCATTTTGCTTCAATTTTTGTTGGTCTTGTGAAGCTTGGTTAGGTTTTACTATGTTTATGTAAGGGCTGACTTCTATCTTATTGTAATATTATATTTTTATTTGTCATTTAAAAGGGTTGAACACAAGCGTTGTTATCATATTGCGACCCTTCATATATGGAGATAATGATCAAATTTATAAAACCCTTTTAAACCTTGTATCATCCATAAAACTTTGGAGTGATGATGTGTTTTAAACTATGATAAAGACAGTAAAACCCTTTTAATTTATGATAAAATTGGTCTTTTTATTTCCATGATAGCCCATGTTGGTGTGTCTCAAAGTTATCCAATAGTCATAGTTAAACATTCCAAGAGAGCATAAAAAACATCATATATGTTTTTGTTGAATGGATTCTTTTTCAAAATGGTCAAATCATCAGAACTAAACATTATATATATGTTTTTCCCTATTTCTATATATAAATGATTTATTAGTGAATATAGAGTTTAAGTAAAAGTGGTCAAATAGCCAAAGCTAAACATTCGAAGAACACCAAAAGAGTTATATTGGTTTTGTTGTATGGAGTCTCATAACTGATAAAGAAAAGAATGGAGCAGATACAGTACGGGTAGATCATTCTCCCTTCTCATTATTCAGAGGTGTATAAATAGGAAATACAAAACAAGAATACTGTGGGTGAATACCACAGGTAGGTAAATACCGCCATGGGTTACCTAACTCTAACTCTAACTACCGGTGAGATTACTCACTTCAACACACCCCCTTAATCTCAACTGGTAGTACATCATCAGTAGTGTCTATGCCTAAAGATGCCTTCTGGTCTATGTCTCAGCTAGGCTTACATTATTTCAAAAAACTTCAGCTTGACTTTCTTCCTTGTAGTGTAGTTGGAAATATTTTTCTTTGTCTTCTGGATCTTGATGCTAAGTAGTTGATCTTCTTCATCTTCTGGAACATAGTGAAAGTCTTCGTCTTCAGTTTCAACATGATTCTTCTGATTGTCATCTTTACCTGCACACTCAACATTTTTGTTAGAAAAAATATGAATATATTTCAGCTTTTCTTGGAGAGCATTCACAGTTTGGTGTTGCTCATCAATGACAACCTCATTTGCTTGATTCCACTGTGCATCATTCAGTGCTTCTTCAAAAAGTGTGCGCTGAGAAGAAAACGGAGCATACTGTAGATGCTCATCAGGAGCCTGCTCATAGATCTCCTTCAAACTTCTGGTTTTCTGATTTTGAGGTGGACTGCATGTTTCTTTGGTGCTGTCAGCTAGTTGTTGCTCATTCTCAGCAACTATTGTAGCTTCTATGGTGCCATCAACTATCTCTTGCTCAAAGAGACTATTAATCACATTATTGAGTACCGCTGCAGTGACAAGTTGGTTTTCATTGTCATCATCAAAGATAACTGGATCAACATCCTTTGCTGGGATTACATGATCTTCATAGACACAGTCATTTTGACTGTCTTCCACTTCAGTGTGGGATTCCTCTACTGTTGGTTCCTCACTGAAGACTTCTTTCAGTGTATCCCATGATTTCTTTGGAGTATCAGCTTCTACAATGTAATGAAAAAGAGAATAGTCTATACTATCTTGTATGAGACATAAGGACACAACTTGCCTTCTTTCTTTTTCGAATTCTGTTAAATAATTAAATTTTTCTGGATCAATGGGATCCTCTTCAGCTATGAAGTGCCACAAATCTTGTAATTTTAATATATTAA